>WOFM01000507.1:0-127667 GCA_011428145.1 Ericerus pela
GTAAATCTGTGACGGCTTCGAAAACAGACGAAAAAAAACTTACTGCTATGTCCATTGTTCGGCTTAGAATGAGACACGTTTCGTTAACACTGGTGCGATAAGGTGGCTGGGTATCCAGTACTAAATGATCGAAGATATTATTGGATATTTTCTAGTAGTTAGGGTGGAAAATCCAAACAGTGATGTGAGAATGGCTTATCTCCCTAATATTCTCTATGTTTTAGGGTAAAAGTAGCAATTTAACGTAGGTATCTGATACTAATTTTTCCAAAATTAATCCCTTTACCCAATATCTATACGAATATTTCGTTTACGTATGCATTATAAACTTGGTTTTCGTATCTGTTATCCAACAAATTTTTAGTTAAAATAATAATTCGTGTTTTTTACGAAAAGTACTTTGGCAGTGTGGAAAATGAAAATGTAGTCTCATCCCTTCTTATACTTTTGAAAGCTTACGCCGCACAATGAAGTAATTCAAGGTTTTATTCGAGTTTGAAACGTAATATATAAGCTCTGTTATTAAGTTAACCTATAGGATCCTTATTTTGATTGAGGGGTTCTCATGAAAATTTTTCGAATTTCTAAGAAATTAATTTACTTTTTTTTTAGTATACCTTCAGGTTTCTGCTTTCTGTATAATTGGGATGAAAAATCAGACATGACCTGTATTGTTTTTCAAGTTCCCTTAGTACGTGTCCAGTGACTGTGCAAAAAGGAAAGCAATTATTGTTGTCTATACTATTTTCACCAACTCGGGCATAGATGTTTAGCTTTTATGGGGTGTACGTCATTTTCATTTGTGTGAGTGGCCGCGATTCCCGGGTTACTATATTGACTGTAGTAGTATGTGCTTCTATGAGAGATGAAGCTTGAACTGCAGGGGCCCAGCAAGGGGGGTGTAGGGGGTGTGACACCCCCCATCGCCAATTTTGTTGCAAATTTATTGTAAAATTTGACCGATGTTATAAAAATTGACTGTTGTAAAAATTATTAAATTAAAAGTAAAAGAATATAAAACTTTGTTTGAGAAAAATAATTAAATGTGAGAATACAGAATACTGATGTTCACTGAACCGTGACCCTAAATACATATTATTTATGATGAAAAATCCAACAAATCAAAATCCACCGCACATTTTTACATTATCTAGACATCTCTGCTCACTAAATTTTCTCATCATTGCTACTTTAATGAAGAAGAAATATAGGTAGCTTCAAAACTTCCATATCTACGTTCAATATGTATTTCCTCATTCTCTACTTCTTCATCGTCATCATCCACACATGTATCCTTGAAACAACAATTTTACTTGAAGTACCAGTAAATGTATTATGTTGATATTCATAATTCACCTTCTTCTATCCCAAATAATATTACCTCTTGTTTTCTCTTCTTCCTTCTATTAATGTTTCCATGGAAAATAGGTAAAGATTGTTTTAATTCCTTCTATCAATATTAATATAATCTAATAATTTCCATCTAGCCACCAAAAAGAAGAACTTAATAAGTAACATTTATACTAATTGATCTCTCGGTAGCGATTAATACACTATTGCTCTTCATTTTTTCATTGGACCAATTCTTTAACCATTTGAAGGCTAAGAGGGGTAAATTTTGAATTTATTTATGTTTTTGTGTAATACATCAATGAGTAGGTATGTTTTTTGGAGTGCTAATTTCAAATTTAATGTTTGTTCTTCTATTTGACCCATTGTTTGACCCCCAGGGGCCAATTTTGAGTTTATAAACTTTATTATGTGATACATCATTGTGTATTTTTTGGAGATTACTGATTTCAAATTTTACATTCATTTTTTCATTCAACTTATTCTTCAACCCAAAGGGGCTGTAAAATTGGGAAAAATTTTTAATTCACATTTGATTTTATTATAGGTATTATAAGAGTAGTTTCTTAGGGTGCTCATTTCAAATTTGATGTTGTGGCTTCAAAATTGGCTAAAGTTTGATTTCTCATATTTTATTATGTGATACATAAACCAATATTTTTTTTTAGGGTACTTCTTAAAAATTAGACTCTTTGTTTACATTTGAAAATGAAAGATCATAGGTAACTGAAGCAAAAAATTTTCTTCATTACTCAAATAGCCTGTTAGCAGGACAGGTTTTGTAGCTTGTTTACATAATTTTATGCGGCAATGTCTTTTAAATATTTTTAAAACTACTAATATAAACTGTTTCTTATTCTCAAATATCAGTTTTCAGGGTATAAAAAAATTCAGGGAAGGGGGAATGTGAAAAGAAAAGAAAAAAGAGAGCATCAGTAGGCTGAATTATGTTTAATGTGATAACATTTTCATTTGTTTCTATTATCAAATTTTGATAACTAAAAAAATTAATTGATATATCTTGCCACAAACTATCAAAATTGTTTTCTTACCATAGAATTTCCTTTTTTGCCCGATCAATTTTGGTAATACTATGGATATGTCGAGATTAAATACAAAACATAGGGAAAATATTTCAATATGTTATCGATAATTTTGGAAAAAACATTGCAAAGAAGGAAGGAAAAATGACAATCGAATGTAAAACGCAACCTGGGTACTGAAAATAAAAATGTTATCACATTAAAAAATGGTTAATGATAAAAATTTATCACAGGCTAAATTATATTTATAAACCAATTAATTATAGAATTATCCATAATTCCAACTTTCTTGACTGTACAATGAGTAATTATTTATAAAGAAGTTACCTTAGGTATATATTATGTATTTGAATTTTTCTCTGTGTACATGTGTATAAATTCATCCAGGTTTTCCTTATTTGAATATTACACAATAAATTTTTTTTTTGCTTGTTTGAAAATTTGGTACTTTGTTACAAATTTCTTAATATTTGACAAAAATACATGTTGTAAAAATTAAGCCATTACACCCCCCCCCAAGTGATACTGCTTTGCTGGGTGCCTGCTGAACTGCATTATAATATATAATTTATTCTCAGGTAAAGTGTTTTGAAACGGATTAGTGAACTAAAAGTACTCGCAGATGAACTGTATGGTACAGCTTGTACTGTATAACCATATGCAAAGCCAAATTCACTTATAAAGCCGTGAAGTGAAAATTGTAACGTCACAAACTGATATCTGAGGGACTTATTTTAGAAAAAATTAGATTAATTTTCAAATTCCTCATTCCCAAAAATTTAATGTAATCATCATAAATTTCTGATCATTTTGGTAATTTTTTCTTAAGTTATGCTTGGATATGTGCTGAAAAACTGAACCAGCAGCTGTGTTGAGGAGCCGATTTTCATTCTACTTCATGGCTTGAAAGTGAAGCTGGCTTTGCCACGTGTAATATTTTCATCGTTTAATAAGCTTCAAAATGTGGTTGAAATAGAATTAAATACGTATAAAAAAATGTTTTAAGTCTGAAATTTAGTGGAGGCAGGCATTTTGATAAATGATGAAAATCCGTGACCCTCATGCTCTGTGCTTCCTCAGCGGGCTTAAACATGAAACTACTTTTGGTTTTTTTCAAATTTCGTTTCATGTTTTAGATGTATAAAAGTGGTTTTCAAATATGGTAGCTAACCTAGGTCACAAATTTTAAACAAAATTATTTCAGTTTTAATCTCTTCAAATTAGTGCCCCCTCACCTATGGTTTACAATCCACTCGACTTCTTTTCGAATTCAGCACCAAGAGTAATCAGTACTTTTGTTAAAAACAACAATAAAAATATGGCTGAAGGTTTCCATACTTGCTGGTATTCGTCTTCCAGTTCCTTTGCTTTGGTTAGAATATCCGGGTAGCCAATTCGTTCGTTGATGGCATTTGCTTTTTCCTTCGCCAGTTTTTTCGTCTCCTCGTCCATCCATTCGTTTTCATGTAACAACTCGTTGAACGCTTCTCGAATATTCCGTATCATTTCCATTGCTGATTCCTACAATACACAATGCTTAAAAGGGTGTGACACTAAATATAATATGGTTAATGAAAGCATTTTTCGTCCGTGAAATGACTTGCCTTGCTTTCGGGATTAAAATTTTCGCGAACGAATAGCGCACCAACTGCCATACCCAACTTCTTGTTTGTCCACTCGACGCACTGACTCCAACGATTTCTTTCGGTGGAGATACCTAGCAGCACCTTTTTGAAAGCTAGTCTTGTCTGCTGGTAGGGACCAACCATATGCGGTAGAATATTGTTCATTAGCAGCCTCCAGATGACGTAATTTTGCACAGTTCTTCGGAGAGAAAACATTGGAAAGCTATTATGATTAATAATAAAACCAAAATATGATGTTCCTTTTGCTCTATTTTTTCCTCTAGTTAACCGCTCCTCAACTTCATTTTATAGTTTAGCTGTTTATTGGGAATTATAACGTTGTGTGTCCCGGGCCGATGGCACGTGGAAGATTTTTGAGTTCAACTATTCCCAAGGCCAAAAAATGGGACGCGAGCCCTGCCTTGAATTTGACGTAATTTTTGTTTCTTTCTTTTTCTTGGGAATGTTCAAGTAAAAATAACAATGAAATAAATAAAAATAAAAATATGAAGTTTTTCATTTAGTTTTGGAGAGATTGAAGATCAAAAAGTAAAAATAAAAACAAGGGACAAAAAAATAAAAGAAAAAGGTTTGAAACCCAGAGCCTATATAGGGGGGATCCTGGTTGTTTGGAATCGCTCCTTAGCAAATAAAAAGAAGGCTGGACCTGTAAAAATTGTATTTTTTTGTCGGTTTTGGTGATTTTTTATTTGATGGGGTGTTAGAAGAGACAACTGAAAATGTGTGGACCACCCTCCCTTGTGAGGACCTATCTATGCCTCTGTTCGATATATTTTATATTAGAAATGAAAAGAGTATAACGAAGATATTATTTAGCAAAATTTTAAGATGTTAGAGACGAATTTGAAAAAGAAGTACTTTACCCACTTCGAATCATAAAACTTTGAACAGAAGAAGAATACATGAAGGAATTCAGCGGGCATATAAATTGGGTATGAAAGGAGCAACTGGGAAAGATGAGCACTTTCAATTTTTTCATTATTTAAGTTGTCAGAAGAATTTGGGTTCAGTGGTTCATGGTACCTATCTGTTATTCTATGTGCAAACTTTTAGCTGCAGCTTGATTATGTTATCTACAATTTATATAAAGATTGAGATTAAGTGTTAGCTTAAACACACTCCACCTTCTTTGTTGAATGTTAGATTTGCACAATTGAAGCTGTAACAAAGTTGCTCTTTTTTATTGTTTCAAATTAGGGACAAATTGCACTTTTTCACCAGCCCCACAAAATCTTTAGAGGTTAATAATGAAATATAAATTTTGCGGTATTAGTAGAAAGGGAGGGAGGAGAGTTCCTATATGAAAGAAGATTCAGGCCCATATTCACAAATGTCACTTTAACCTCCCTTCACTTAAATTTCACTTTAAAAAGTCTTTAGCACAATTTTATTCATAAAAATGTGAGAACATTGTATCTCGTATGAGAGTTCCAATGTAAAAATAAAATGTTACCATCCTCTTAAATACAAAATTGTGCCAAAAGTCATTATTTAGTGAAGTTTAAGTGAAATAAGGTTGAAGAGGCATTTGTGAATATGGGCCTCAATGGAATGTAAAAAAAAACGTAGGGGAAAGTTGGAATTTATATTTGAACACCCTCTTTCAAGAAATCAAGCTACCGGACTTGTGTCTCATTCTAGCTAGTTTAAGTACCTAGATGAAGATGATGTTTCACGTCTGTGGACCAAGAACAATTTATGCGTTCTTCAGGCCATTTCAGTCCTCATACTAGTGCAAAAGCTTCATGCTAGTAGCATGCGAAGGATACGCCATCTTGACCAGGTGTGTTCTTCAAACTCACCAATAATGTAAATATGTGGTCATAAATACATTAGAAATTCAGGGTGCACCCGTGAAGGCTATCTGCGTATTCTGTTCTATTAGAGAGGCTAAACTCAAGTGGAGAAGGTTTTTGTTCTATGTCTGACCAGTGATTTACATGCCGAAGTTAATCATAGCTTTTTATACCAACATCCACCCATATTGTTCATATTGTTCTAAAGGGTACAATAGAGGTGGTTATAAACTTCTATGAGTGTTATATAACAAAAAATCATCATTAAAATAAACATAATGTTATTGTATTCGGCGTCTGAAAAATAAGAATTGATAAGGTGTATTTTTACTTAAATAATATTTAGAGCTTGTTTTCCTGACTCCCATCATGAGTAGCCTACACGCGTTCAGATGAATAGGATGTCACCATATTATAAAACTAATTAACATAATAATTCTTTAGGTAGAAACCCTCGACTATATATACTTCATACTCAATAAATGGTAAAAAAAAACAAAGATGTGATTCCTGAAAGAAAGTATGAAAGTGTTTGGTATGAAGAAATTAGCTTAACTTGGATAACTAAGATTTTGTAGATTTAGGAGAATGGAAGATGGTCTCTCCATGGATCAACTGTACCATAGAAAAAACTGACTTCCCTTTAATTTTTGAACAAACTGGTCCCCTAGTATTATGTATCATACACCTGGTTCTACATGTGTTTACTATCGTTATCCAGTTTGTTGATTAAAAATTATTGCAATATTTATCAAAATTATACCAAAAGTAAAATTTTGATAACCCACAAAAAGTGTGACCAATAGAAGAGAGTAGTTTCAAGTCATCTCTCATTTGGCGGAGAAATCTCCAACTTTGATTACCTTATACTCTCGCATTCAAATCATTATCGAGGATAATGTGAAACGTGATCAGCTTATTTCAAACCCTCCGAGAAAACTGTAATAAATTGTGACAGAAGTTTGAAATTATACATATATATGCCCAGCTCAAAATACTCATTAATGGATTCCCTGTGTTTAACACACGTTCAGTTTTACTCTAGAAAAATTATTAGTAAATGCATACAATATACGGAATCCGTGAATTCCTAGTACCTAGCTACTTTAATGGAAATAACCCTTGAAACACCACTCTGTATAAAAATTTAATGTTGAAAGAAAAAGTAATGATGAGATGCGTATATCCATATATGGCTATAAAAAACTTACTTTGAAATGGAGTTTTAACAAAAATCAATTTATTTGAAAATTTTATCGCTTCGATGACGATATTAAAAGAAAAAATTGTCGGGCCTACAGTTACAATGATAGAGCCTATTATGTAAACAATGAAAAAGACGTTATAATGAAACTAAAAATGGGCTACCTGAGTTACTTGAGTACCGGTTATCGGTATCTATAGTCAGGGGCGTAGGAATGATTTTTGTTTGTGGGAATACAAGTTGAAAAATCAAGAAACGAGGAAATGTAAAACATCTTTTTGCAGCAGCCGCACAACTGGGGGAAGGTACTAATAATTGCAACCCCCTTCACTATTGGAATTATTTTTTTTAAATAATAAAAGGTCGTGAAAGACAAAACTAGGATAAAACTGTTAGAAGGGTTTAAGGGCTTGGTATTTTTACCTCAAATAAAAATTTGTTGGTATAGTCAATTATTTTAGCATTTCCACAGTACCTATACATATTTTTGATTTTATTGATGGGGCTTAGCTACCGAAGCTCGCCAGGGCTGGCAAGTTAGGAGAAAGGTGCACGTGCATCCCTTAAAAATTTTTGCACCCTCTGGGAAAATCGATTAAAAAAAAACTTAAAAAGTGAAATTCAGTTTTTAAAAAAATGTTCAAAATTTTCCAATTTTGTTGCATCTCCTGAGAAAATCAAAACTTGCCGTCTTTGGTGCTCCTAGTAAATGCACCATTGATCCTCTCACTAGAAATTTCTAAAAAATTGGAGAAGATGAAAGTATCAAATTGGTACTCGGTGAAAGTATTCTATTTTTTCCAATTACAATCCTCATAATAGAAATTGTTTTTTACTATTGAAAGAAACGTATTTTTACTTTCAAAAATAATTTTTTATTTTATTTTATTCTCTCTGGAGATCAGACCTGCCAACAGCATATTCAAATTTTTTCCATGGGTGTGATTTATGAACCATATAATTAGAGACGATTTTCTTTGATGTTTTATTAAAAAAAAAAAACTGCTACTAGAAGGGGGTGAATATTAACATTGACTTTGGAAAATTGTGGCTAGTTCATTGAAGGGTCTCTCTGATTTTCTGGGGTAGAACTCAAAAACTTTTTTTGTAAAAATATATTAAATTTTCTGATCCGACTCAACGATAATAGGTTCTGCCGAAAAGTTCTCTTTTGAAGATATGATTGGTTTTATATCACATGGCCTTTTTATCCAAAGAAATTAGTGTAATGCGTGCATTGGCTTGGTTTATTAAACAGTATTTTTGGGTTAACAGTTGATGCTTTGAACCTCTGTACCCCTCCCCATTCATACGCCTCTGTCTATAGTATTTTTAACCGCATCTCATAGTCGCGGCTATGACTAGCTTAACGTTGGATTCATGAAATAGTTAAGGTAGACCTAAAGAACCAACACTTGGCAATCACAAAGTACTGATCATAACAAAAAAACTCGATTAGTAATAAAGGCTTGTATTCTTGCGAATCACTTTTTCAATGAATTTTCCTCGTATTTTTCAACCATGTATTTTCCAAAGGAAAATACAACTGTTGCATTAAGTGCAGTGGCGGGACCTGTGGAAAAACGCCGATCTGAAGACATAGTTCACGAATATATAGGTCACTCAAATTCTTCTGCACACAATACATATATATTTATTTCCACTTTTTGCTCATTTTGGCACTGTTTGGGAGTCCGCTGTTTGACCTATGGCAATGAAACTCGGGGTAGTATTAGAAGCTTTCATGGGCTACACATTCGTGCTGAAATTTTTGAAATTTATCCCCTAGTTTCGGAGGGCGGGGTTCTTAAAGTTTTGCAGACCCTCCGTGTTCTCATCATGATAACTCTAGTAAATTAAAAGATTTTGGCGTGAAATTTTTATAGCAGTTTGAAACTATTAGAGACTTTGGTTTGATATTGAATTGGAGCAAAATCGGTCAACTGGTTTTCAAATGGTAGCCATTACAAAATTTGACACTTCTGGAAAATACACACTTACCGCGGTTGACGCGCGTCAGAGATATTTTACGAATTATAGTCGGCTCCTTACCTCCGATCAGTTTCGTTTAGCACCTTTTCCAGCTCTACAAAATACGACAGTGCATAGAACACAATGGACTCGTTGTCGTCGAACCTGCTCAGCAGCATTTCGTAGAAGAATTCACTCCAGTTGATGTGCGGTATCCGCTTCTTAAGTTCCCTCAACGTTAACTTAGAATAAATTTCGCTGGTGTCTTGGCGCATCGTCTCTGGAAGTGTTATCTGCAAAGCACACGCTTTAAGTCGCATTTACATACGCATTACAGGTTAGACTGAAACAGTTACTAACGATTCGATGAAAGTATAATTACGCTGGCGAGACGAATTTCGAATTCGATGACACGATGCATTTCATGGGACGCTTCTTGTTTGTTGGCGCCAAACAGGGTAGCCACCGAGGTCATGTAATCGTGATAGGCGACCATTATGCTGTCAGTGTTGTTGCCTGTACTGTTGTTGACGTAGTATTCTCTTCCCGGTAAACCAAGACCTAACTGGTCCATCTATGGAGCAAAACGTGACATTGCCCTGAGCATAATCAGAGTGATAAATCACAAGGGTATTGAGAAACCTCGTTGATGAGTTCTTTTTTTTTTTATGGCTATTACAACATGCCATACTGTATAAGCCTAAATAATATTACGTTATAGGGCTGAAGGGCTGGAAGGATACATGATGGGACTATTGGGTGGAGCCCGTGAAGGCGGAGGTGTGTACAACCATGGGGATTATTTCTACAGGACAGTACCCAGCAAATCATGCTTTCTAATTGGTTAATCTTATCCGTATGATTTGTAAATACATTAGCGCTAATCGTTTTTTTGGTGGGTGAGAAAATGTAGTACTGATAGTATTCGAACCCGCTATCTTTGGTGGGCTATACGAATTATTTTCAGAAATATGTATAAGATATACGAAATTGTCGCAAAAGCAGCTAATGATTTTATCAAGATTACCGCACGGTAATTAAAAAATTTGAGCTATTTTGGAAAAGAAAGTTGAAACAAAATTTTGGGAAAACTGTAGCGAGTAACATAACCTGCATGTAGTATACTACACAACCCAAAAACAAAATTGAATAATTAACTTGGCATATTAGTTGCGTACAACTCTGGAAAAAATCGTGGAACTTCTAGCACTTTTTGATAACCAACGGTTTTGAAAAAAATAAAAATCAGCGTTTTCTGATTCATCTAGAATTTATATGAGATTTTTGCAAATCACTTCTGCGGGTGAACCGATAAACCGATTGAAACCAGTGTAAAATGTTAGAATAAAATATTTTAAATATGTGTACCAAATTTATTGCCTATTAATCGCATGAAAATTACGCATTTTTGAAACATTAAAGCTCCAAAAATTCAACATAATATTGGATTCACCGAACGTACCACCCGGCCGATCAGGACCAAAAACAATAGACCTAATCTTTGAATAAAAAAAAATAAAAGTACCGAATTTCATGAGTATCGGATGAAAATTACAATCTGTACTGTGTGTTACGTAGAAATGTATGCATATATATTGGTGTGTATATATATATAAGCCTAACGAGAGGGAGAGGGAGATTTCCCTGGTGTCGGGATTTGTAGGGGCCTGGCATTGTCAAAAAAAAAAAAAAAAAGAAAGAAAGAAAGAAAATCAATTTTTTGGAAAATTTACTGAAAAACCCTCGCGAAATAGGATACCACAGTACTGCAAAACCCCTCCCATACCTGAACACAGATTCAATTTTTTAAGGAGGCCTTAAATTTTTTATCACCCCTGCCCGAATCTTCTCTCTATATGTTGACTCAGTCAACAAAATTACTCATTAAGCGAAAAAATAGGTCAGAATGCCTTCTGGATTTTAAAAATTGCCAGAATGCAAAATTTTGTGTTCCAGCCATTTTGAAAAGCTAGAACACATTCTGAGCTGTGGCTTATTGCCATGAAGCAAAATTCGTGTTGTGGTAATAGGAAAAATGCACGGAATGCGTTACGGATTTGAACGAATTCCACAACTCATTCTGTGCATTTATTTTAATACCAGTGTAATTTATTGCAGGTTTTAATTGAGTGGATATCGAGTACCGACTACCGACCCATTTAGAATAGTTCAGAATTCAGATACTTTACTAGATCTATTTCACATTATTACGTTTTGCTCATTCCTGATCTACCGTATCTTAATAATACTTACTTCAGTTTATTCTGCGCTAGCAATAATTCGGAGTAGATTTAGTAAACAATGTGAATTCAGAACAACCTATTTTAAATGGCTGGCTATTGGTACTCGAAACCTATTTAACTGAAACCTGCAATAAATTCCACTGGCGTTAAAAACTTATCTATGATCAGATCCAAAACCTATTCTGCACGGTTTGTTAAAATACTACTATCCATTTTTTGATTGTGGCGTTGAAATGAATGGACAGTACGCGATGTATATGAATTTCAGCTAATAGTGCCAAAGTTTTCCTAGCGGGGAACTTTTTATCCTAATCCAAATCAGTAAGTTGGGTTGTGATAAAAAATTCTCTTCTTGATATACAATCGTGTTTTTATAACTTGCTTTCTTTTTAATCAAAAAAGTTACCTTGTTTTTCGATTGCTATAATTAAGAAAGTTTTTAAATTTTCACACTGCAGAATTTTGCACTAAATTAAAACCTCAGGGTTGAACTGAGAATTCGCTTTTAACAGAACTTAAATTCAGCCCCTCTTTGTCAAATTGAACGTAATACTGAGGTTACATTAGATAAAACTGAAAAATAAAGAAATTTCAATGCTCATACATACTTATATGCATGTGCTTTGTAAAAAAGTAGGTGCACAAATTCTGTCTGTGCCAACACTTCACTCTCTCTCACTTCAAACCATAACTTCGATTTCATTTTCTTATAATTTTTTACTGTAGTCTTGAAAATAAACGTATCTAAAGAAGTTTCACAATTCAGTTTAAAAAAAAACTACTAATTTTATAGATTAACGAATATTGCAGTGGAATTGTCACAATTTTTATTTTATTTTATGACTCCTCTCCCAACTGCCGAACTCAATTACAGGGGGTTAGCTGATCCAAGACTTGCTTGGATAACTAGGATTTAGGTTGGTGGGTACGTATTCAATTCCGGTTCGCTTCAAATTAATTAATAATAATAATGATTTTTCTTGGTAGTCTTTATTATAGCCATTTTTAATGGAGGATTTTACTTTTGACGTTACAGCACAGTGGTGCTTCGGAAAACGAGTTCAATATATGGTTATACAATACAACCAACCAATGAAAAGGTCCAAAAACAGTGAAATTGAGAGAAATTTCTTCTTTTTTTCTTTTTTTATTTCTTATCTCGGCTTCTAAGGACTCAAAATTATTGTTCTTGGTTTCATTTTATTCCTGAGAATCTCCTATTTAATTTGGTATGTTCAAGGAAAAGTCAAATGTTCTTTAGAGTGAATTACCTGCAAAGAAAAATTTGAAGACTGCTATATACTTACCATGCTTTTATCTCTTAAGCTACAATCGTTTTTTATTTCATAATCCCCTATTCAAATTATTCTTTGGTCAACCTCATCTACTTCTTTCTAGGTGCCAGCTAGGACACCTGAAATAAAATGTATTGCAGTCGACAGAGTGCAGTGAATATCGTTTCAGATACCTACCATCATTTGAGAAAAAAGGTATTCATTCTAAATGCTTTCTGTGCTTAATGCAGGAAACTTTCGTAAGTAGTTTCAGTGCTTAATTAATTGGATGACCGTTAATAATTTTGAGATGTTTTTGTTCATATTCCTAATGTATTTCAAACTTGAAAGAAGTTATGTCTGATATAACAAATCTTCAATGTAAGCTCCTTTAGAGAAATAATGATAAATTTGGTTGTATCTAATAAAATGTCTGTGTAAGGCTCTTCCATACTTGAACATTCTTATACATATAATACGAGCTGCCGTTGGTGTCAGCTTTGCCTGACAGATGCTTAGGATCTTTGAACCTTATGCTGAGCTAAGTGTTCAATATTTTATTACACAAAAAAATCTGAAAATATAAAATTCTCCCCTTTTTGGGACCAATGGGGGTTGAAGAATAAATTTAATGATAAAATTAACATCAAATTCGAATTCAGCGACTAAAAGAACATGTCCAATGATACATAACACAATAAAATTTATGAATAAAAAATTCTCCCATTTTTAGTTCCAATGATAAAATTAACATCAAATTTCAATTCAACGCCTCAAAACCCGTGTCCGGTGATATATTACGCAATAAAATATGAAAATTAAAAATTCTTCATTTTTTGGGACCCATGAGGGTTGAAAAATGGGTTAAATGATAAAATGAGCAACAAATTTGAATTCAGCCCCTCAAAAAACATGTCCAATGATGTAAATTTAAAAATCAAGAAAAGGCCACTAAATAAAGTACAAATAAGTTTGCAAAATATTTTTCCGTTGTTCGCTTTGTATACACGCACTGCTATTAATCCAGCCTTCGTTGATTGTCTTTCATAAATAAGTTTTCTGAAGCGATAAAATAATAAAACCAAGCTTAAAACCTTCCTAGGTTCATGAAGAATGCACATACAAAAATTCATCAACATCGGTTTGGTAGATTCTGAGATTACCCTTAACATACACTTTTCCAAATTTTCCTCTTTATACATTGGTATAGATTATGTATTTTTTGAGCTGAATTCAAAATCATTAAACTTTTGAAAATATTTTTTTCAAATTTTTTAATTCATTATTGGAACGATATGAATTTTATTATTAATATTGTGTCTGCTGCAGACTTCACCCACACTCCTGTGTACTCTGCAGTGACTCTAGTAACTTGGTCTATGGTTACCTATAAAAAAAAGGCACTCGGTTTATTGAAGCTCAGGCTGTCAAGCTTTATGGCGATTACCTATCTATACTATAATTAAATTGTCCCGAAGTATCAAAAAATGACATACCTACTTACTTTCCCTACATGCTGGTAAGTTCTAGAGTAAAAAACGGTAAAAATCAATAATAATGTTTGTAATGGGCGATTATTACCTGTAAGATATGTAATGAAGAATTTTTATCATCAGGACCAACCCATACTTCAAAAATTACTGCGTCATTTACATGTCTCTTCATTCGACCAAACATTATTTCAAGTGGATGTACATTTTTATCGGTCCAAGATGGATCTGCAACCGGCCAACCACCGAATGATCGCACCAGCTTTTTCATTTGCAATTCAGCATTTTGTTTGATGTCAGCTGTCAAAATAATTTATTTAATCAGTTGTATCTAAAGGTTTACTTTAATCACGAATGTATTGAATGTAAAAATGATCCAATTCGATGGGTCGTTAAATAGTGAAAGTTTTTCAAAACCTAGAAAATAAGTAGGTCTAGGTACTGAGGCGTCCAAAATCGATTCCTACCACAGTCGCCATATTTTATGAGGCATACGAAATCGATTCCTGTCACGTGTCATAAAGTCAACCTTTAATGTATAGTGGTGTTTAAATGCTAATGACGTCACAATGTCCTAAAGTTAGGGCATCATGCAGCCGAAACACTGAATCGAAGGGTCTTGAATTGTGTTTTCAAGACATTTTATTTTTTTGACTTTAACTATGTCATATGGCTGAATTCTTCTTGACTTGAATTAAACTTCTTCGGACACGGCAAAACGCAGCTTACATTTGTCTTCATACCTCAGCAAATTAATATGACAAATCAGCAATAAGCTATGTTGTGCGGATAGAAGAGCCTAACAAAGTTTCGATCCATACAAGGTTCGAAACCTACAAAATTGAACAGCAGAATTATTTTGTTAAAGACTATAATTACAAAAGAACCATAGTGTCAACAAAGCGGAACAAAGCAAAGTGTGTAGCGGAAAAATAAAAAGTTAAAAAAAAAAACTATGGCAGACAACAAGTAGGGGAAACCATCAGAAAGTTGTTGTGTCTTCACCTAATTGTGTGTCTTCATGAGTGTTGGTTCTGTTGTTTAAAAGACTCTTAATATGAAACTTTAGGTCTCAGAGCTTTTGGAAAAAGTGAGGGTGAGGTGAGAAAAATAACTAACATAGATGGAGTCAAATCCACTATGCGCAAAGAGAAGGCTCGACGCGGCCTTTAAATGACAGAGCAAGGCAGTCATCTTGAACCAAGCTTGTCTTAAAGTTGTCTTCAACATAGCAAATTTCCCTCCTAACAGATGCCAGGAACTCCACCTGATCGTATTGTCGACTGATACTTCACCTCGCAGGTGTTTTCAAAAGATCGCCTTGAAGTGCGATGTACAACTGGCGAAACTAGAAATGACTTGTGTGTCGTCACTACTAATCCTTCATGATGAAAGAACATTCCTAGTTTGCCTTTGTCTTCAACTGAACCTATCTGGAATACCAACTACCATCCTAGTTGTCTTCAAGGTAGATCAGATTGAATCATATTCTGCATCACGAAGATGGTATACATATTAAATTGCCTAATGTGAGGACTTAAACGTACGACTTGTGACTTGGACCTGCTACTATCCGCCTACACAAGAAAGACTCATTTGCAAAGACAAACCCAGTACCGGGTGTCGCCAGTGCAAAGAAGAGAGTGATTTTAAAATTAGAATTCGTGTTTGCAAATCAGTTCTTCTTGTTAAGGAAATTTCCCCACTTATTGTCTGCTAATTGCTTTCAAACATGCGATGTCGATAATAAAAAGCGAGAGGAATTACCGAATATTTACAGCCAATGAAATTACAGATAGCAGAAATATATATACGTCGACATATAATAGGCAAAACCGCACGTAGATGACTGATAAAATAAAATATAATAAAATATATTAAATGACTGCAAACTGCAATCAAAGCGTGGAAAGACCGGAGATAAAGCAAAAAGGTTGGCTGCATTCATGTCCGTCGATGGGTTTTTACTTCTATTCAATTCGTCTTCATTTAATATATATATCTCATGGCGCCAGTCTGTCGGATCGAACCAAATTACTGTCAGAAATTGTCTGAATTTGGAAGAATCGTTACGGAAATAAAATGCATTATAATTTCCTGAAAGAGAATCAGATTTTATTTCTGTCTTCACGTCTTCATCTGAATACGAGTTCGAATTTGGATAATATAATGTCCGAATTCAAATTTTGTCTCTTGAAAAATTGTCTGGAATTGTGACGTCATTATTTTGTCTTATTTCTGTCGAAAATAATTTTTATTTTAAGGTCCAGATCTCGGACTTCTCAGTACTTAGTTATAAAACTTGTTACTTATGGAGCCATAGCCCCAGTAGCGAATCTAGAATTTTGTTTAGAGGAAGAAAAAAATTTTTTTCGAAGTATGTATAAGAGTAATGGTATATTATCTTTCAAGCTTATGTAATGATAATTTCGTATCATTCATAATATTTCTCTCTTATATATATATTTCACATATATATCAATCACCTAAAACAGTTCTCATTATATTGACGTCATGTAAACAAGTCTTTACTTGCCTTTAATGACTCATTTATTCTACTTTCAATGTTTATAAACAAACATAAATACACTTTTCATAACAACTCTTTTCTATGAAACCATTCTGCAGATATTGCATATACCCAAAATCACCATTTATGTCATTTCCTTAAACTCCTATTGGACAATATCTAAACCTGTATTGTCATAATTCTCCAATCATATCACTACCATTTCCACTCTCTAAGAAATTGCCATATTCTCTTCCCAAAACTTCTAACTATAAAAACTCATGTAACCATGTACATTTTATCTTCTTTACCTTATCATCTTTACCTTTTATGTTAACCTTATTATTCATACGTAACTTACTTTTTAGTATTTCACTGTTTTATATCTTGTTTAATACAACCTTTTAACATTTACAAGTATTTAATTATTTTGTAACCAATATTCTGTTACAGCTTAATTGAGTTTTTTCCTCTTTTTTGGCTGGAGGAAAGGGGTCGGTTGTATTTCTTTTATTATACGCCCATACTGCTTTTTTTTGGTGTCATAGTTTTCATTAAAATTATTTAATTTTAGATGAGTAGAAAATACGTCATACTAATCATGTTTTTGCTTTAGAAAATGCTCATTTAGTGTTCAGATTCATGCTACAGTGTTAATGAAGATGAACAGTAGCGGAAAACAATAATTTTTCACTGAGTTGTTTTCTATCTTGGAGGTTGAGTTCCTTCTCTCGATTAATGTGAATCAATGGTTAACAATGTTGATTTCCCAGTATTAACTGTGTTTGATTTGACAAAAGTGGGGACCTGTAACTTTTTCTAAAAACCAGTTGAAAATTGGGACACTAGAACTTAAATGAGGCTGTTCGATTATCATGGGAGAATTGGGGAAAAAATTTTTTTTTCAAATATGGATAAGTTGATACTAATCAGTGAGAAGGGGCTGAAGATTTTTTTTCCTGAAGATATAGTAAATTCACATCGCATGGCATTCTTACCAACCAAATTTTATTGTTTTATTTGAATTATTAATTGTTTAAATTTTTTTCTCTTCCAAAGCCAACATTACGTATCAAGCAATGAAGTAAAACTAAAATCTTGAAGCGGGTAACTGTTAAGGAACAAATAGAGAAAAATTAAGAACGAAAATTATTAACAAATATTAGTTCAAAGAATAAGGAATCTAAAAACCAGCTCTGAAAATTTTGGTTTTTCAAAAACCGGTTGCCCCAGATATCAACTATGTGTACGATGTTGGGATTATCATTTCAAGGCCCTCGTAGAACCAAAATTGCACTAAAACTGTATCTAAATTAAAACTATGAAGTAATTTTTCACATATCTAAATTCTCTCCAAACTTTTATTATTGCGTTGTTTGGAATATCTTTTCTCTTCTGTTTTTAGATTTTGCCATTATATGTTCTATAAATTTATTTCTACCTCAATTTCACGCCAGTTACTTAGTTTTATGTCATTTTCAAAAACATAGCTTTAATTTATTACCTACTTCCAACAGAAAACTCTTACTTAGTTCAGTAATTTTGGAGAGAATCGATTTGTCCATCTGATACAATATTGAAGTAATGGACTAGAAATGAAGAGTGGAGAAAAATTATGGAAGTTTCAGTAATTAAATAGTCAGTCTGGCGCTACGCTTATATAACAAACAGCAAGCAGCAACAGCAACTTTAAACAAAGTAAATTTGCTGTCAACACCAAGCAACAGTAACACAAACAAAATATTTTGTTTCTGCTGCTTGCTGTTAGTTATGTGTACGTAGCTTATTTCTGAGCTTCTAAAAAAATATTGTAGATAATATTGGATATCAGTTTCATGCCATCCAAAACAAAATTGTCAAAAGGGAGAGGTGCTAGGGGGTTGGTCTCTCAAGTTAACAGAGTGAGTTCACTGTCTGCCCCATTCAAGAATGATCCAACTTACTGAATGAGTATTGTAATCAAGCTGTAAAATAAGATAACAGGTTGCATTTTTTCTGACTATCGTGGGTCAGGATTGTATTATAATTCATTTTTACGAAAGCTAAGGGTGCAGCCGGGCCTCAAATTCACCTCTGATGGCTACACTTTTTCAAATCCAACAGGCAGTTTTTAAAAAATGGTAAAAGTCTACTCATTCTTTGCTAAATTATTTATTTCACATAATACCCATCAATAAAATTATTTGAAATTAAATTGTTGAATTATTCACAGTTGGTATCAGATGAATATGTTTGAAAGGGAGTTTAAAATTACATTGCTCTTAAAATGTATAGACTCAACCCTTTTTCCTTCTAGGAAGAGTTCAGAAAAAATGTGTTCAAAAAATAAATAAATCTACTAAAATAACAAATTGGCTGAGAGAAATTGAAGGGTAAAAAAATTTTTGGAGGTTTCCGTTCGAGAGTGGAACTTATTTGAACGCCTTTTAGCTTTGGTGATGGCACTTTTACCTGAAATGTCAAGACCAGAACACAAAACGACCAACTCATTCGATATATCATATAAAAATAATACAGATAAAATCTTGTTTAGTCGAAGCCTTGCGTAAAACCACCACTGATATTAGCGTTTGAATTTTCGTCAAAGCCAACCAACAATAAATTATCAAATTCACATCTATAAAACTGCTTTTCAGAGGTTAATAAAGGCGCAAATTATACCGCCCTGAAAATGCCTACTTACTTGAATTTATGCACGAAATATAAACCATTTTCGCTTTCTTTGTCGCCATATTATCTCGACTATTGGTAGGCTCTTCTAGTAATCCTGTTAATGAAATTTCACATTATTAAATGAAAAACGTACTCCTTGAAATCAAATATAATGGCGACGGTCAAACGAGGTGTATGAAAAAAATAAGCACCTACTTCGCAGCACATGCTGGAGTTGATCGGCCAAGACCTCAAATGTTGTGATGCTACTTCTGTCTTCTGGTATTACGTGTATTCGATTCCACATACCACAAGCATACTCAAAAAAATCTTCGCATGGATCTACATTTTGATCCATACCTGTGAGTAGGAAAGCAGCTGAATTGTTTGAAAAAAAAAGTAGATTTCATTATTGAAGTTGGTGAGAATACGTTTAAACCTGAGATGTTCCAACGAATACAAAATCTGGAGGATTACTTTTTTATAAAGGAATAAAAATTGGAGAAGAAAAGGAATTAAAAATTTGGAAACAGAACCATATTGAAACGAATATATTCGTCATATAAAAATATAGACGAATACATTTAGCTACATGAAAAAAAAAAATTCTATTCAGTACATTTGTCCCTTGTAAAATTGTACAGTTCCCTGGTGAAAGTACCTGTACTTCCTGTCAGCACTGACTGCACATCTCCTAACTGGATATTCGGTAACGTCAATACTTTAGTCTTCGAATGTACTCGAATAAGCAAAATCCTTTCTTCTAATAAATCTGTACTTCGTACACACTAATCATAGTGCAAAGTTGTATACCCTAATATGGTATATAAATCATGTAGACAATGGAATAATTGTACTGTACATTTTTCTTACAGTCGTAAAACTGTTCACTTATCAAGTAGTCTTAAACTATCTTGAACATTTTACTGTACTGTTAATTTTTGGCCTATGGGAAATAAACTGATAAAATATCTCAATGTCAACTGCAAGATTTACCTTTGGCAGGGTGTTATAAATCAATGAAAACAATTTTGTAAGTGGAACAAGTGAAAAAATTTTTCAATTGTAGATGGTTTGTTGTTTTCTTTAGCCTTGGGGGATCTGACGCCCAAAAATCCCCAATAAATTGGCCCTAACGCCCTTTTTGAAACATTTACTTAAACATTGCTATTTATTTTAAAATTTAAGCTTTTCCAGGCCCTCTAAAAATGTCCTGGCCTAGTACCTTCCCCCTCGATGAGGCCCTGGTTCATATGTACCTATATATTATTAAATTTTGCATTTTGTCCTTAGTCTTATATCTATGTAGTAATTTGTTGATTTTAGTCTTTGTTCATAAAAATGCTAGAAAGACCAAGACAAAATATGCATATTTCGTGAATTATTCACTCCCTAACTGAAAGAAAATCCATACCTAGATTATGACTTCAAGTGTTGTAATATTCAGTTATAGATATGTATGGCTTCACATTGACTAAAGAGATCAGAATTTTGGAGTAAGATATTATTACTACTATTTGCTTTTCAGCGTTAAAAAAATGTTGTTATTATTTGTGGAATACCTTGTTGTGAGAGATATTCTCACCAGAAGGAAATTCTACAGAATTTAAGCGTGTTCAGCCACTTTGTACATAAGTACGGGTAAGCCAGAACCAGATCGAACACTGGCAATTTTAGAGCCGGTTCTGAGAGTTTATATACTGGTTTTGGCACACGCACACAGACACACTTATGTACATATACATATGTAGGTGTGTTGTAGAATTCACGTCATTTCTTATTCATTGCTGAAGCAACTGATAAGAAATGACATAATGCGTTCGTGTACTGGTCCGAGACATTACCAAGATCTTTATCTATCGTTTTGTCATTGGCCAAACTTTGCATCTTACTTGCCTGTGTGTGCAAGTAAGAGCATACAAACAAACAATATATTTTATCTGCTATTTAATATAATATGCCTGATGAAGAATGGCGTGTGTACGAGATGTATAGTCCCCACAGCTACTCCCCCCAGTTTTTGCACCGCAAAAATTATAAGTCGCATGTCTGGGGGACTTATCAAGTCTACTGCTTCCTCATTATCATCTATTTTTATTAGAGGTCAGGGGATGTTGTGTCCATGATCAATTCTTCTTCTATGCAATGTAATTCAGTTTTCGATGCAAGAAGTTGGCGAGCATTTGGGTTCTCTTCAGTCTTTTGCATGTTATTCGAATTGGATGTGTCGAAGAAGTTTTGTTTCGGCACCAACATTTTGGATAACAGAGAAAAGATAGAAAATAATGTTTAGGAAAACACGTTTAATTTCAAAGACAGTTTCGTTTTTACTTTTGTGTATCTTCTTATCAACTCGTAGAGGGGATAGCTCTTAAAATTCTCGGCCGTATGCAAGTTTTCCGGTTAAGTTCTGATTAGTTTAAGCAAAGTTATGCCTGAAATAAACTCAGAGAATATATTTTTCAAATTTTTATTACAAAGGAATCTCCGCTTTTGACGTCACAATGTTGAGATTGTCTTTGTATTTGACAATAAACGCACGTTACGATGTTTATTTCCGTATCGCACGTAGATTTGTTTATTCCTGTCGTTTTCTTTTTGTTGGCATTCCTCGTTTGCTTATCTCCGGAGTTTCTTTTGTCTCACAGAATTCCAATTTTCGTCACGTATTCTTAGCGGGTTTATACTTACGTAGCGGTTATTACTTTTTCGGGAGTAAATTTTATTTTCTTCGCATTAACCTCTCAGACTTGCGAGAAGGATGGGAATTTTTACATTTTTTGCTGCCTAGGGGCCTGCCTCTTTTTTGTGGGCATATGGGGGCCTCGGGATCGAATGTTTTGGTAGTAACATCGTCCGAAAACTTTAGTCTTTTTTATTTTTGGTGTTTTCTCTAATTGTGAATTTGTTGTTTCACATTTTTCGACGGATTCTTCTATGTTTATTGGTGAATCCGTCTGGATATTTTCTAAGTTTTCTCTCTGTAACCTCTTTATTATTTTATCGTCGCTTACCATGTATGCAGGATTCAATCTGTCGATTGAAATTGTTCGAGGTATGCCTGCAATGAGTATCACAAAGTTCTTTTCATCTTGTGATACTACTTTGTAAGGACCGGCGTATGGTTTCTCCAGCGCAGATCTCATTTTTTTGTCTCTAACAAATACATGTGAGGTATTGGCCAAGTGTTTCAAGATGTAAATCTTGGGCTGGCCATGGTGAGCTGCCTGTTTTAGGAAAATGTTGGCATCATTTCTTATATTTTGTACCATAATTTTGGGGCTAACTTCCTTCGATTCTGTGAAGAAGTCCCCTGAGAGGCGTAGCTCTTTGCCAAACGCTAGTTGCGCTGCAGAATGACCTGTATCCATTTGTAGGGCAGATCGAAGGCCTAAGAGGATGGTAGGAAGTACGTCTACCCATCTCTTTGTATCATGTGACATGATAGAGGCTTTGAGAGCTCTATGCCATCTCTCGATTTTGCCATTGGCTTGAGGATGGTAAGGTGTGGTATGACTGTGTTGAACACCAAGCTTATTTGCTAACTCTTTGAAGAGTGAGCTCTCAAATTGGCGACCTTGGTCCATAATTATGACTTCTGGTACGCTATACCTCGCAATCCAGGTGTTGTATAACCTGGCAGCTACAGTTGGAGCTGTCATCTCGTATAGAGGAATTGTTTCTGTCCATCGTGTTGCCCTTTCTATTATCGTTAACAGGTATCTGTGTCCTTGAGATGGTGGCAATGGGCCTACCAAGTCCATATGTACTGTTTTAAACCGCTCTGTTTGTTTGAAGGATTTGAGGGGGAGCGAGTGTGTCTTCCTACTTTGGATTCTTGACAGTTCAGGCAACTGCGAGCTCATTTGTTGCAGTCAGACTTCATTCGTGGCTATACAAACCTTGCCAAAATTAAATTAGCACTACATTTTGGCCCAGCATGTGACAGATTATGTACACTGTTGAAAGCCAACCTGCGATATTTTACTGGTATAAATGGCCTATCTTACCTGTACTGACGTCACATGTTAATAAAACATCAGTACCGGGAATTTTTCTCTTGTCTCAATTTGAGAGTAGTATCATCGTTCGATAACAACTCTTGCAATTCTGCATCTGTAAGCTGTGCTTTAGCTATTTCAGCGTAAGGCAATTGGACAGGAGCCGAGATAGCTTCGATTCTACTCAAGGCATCAGCTGGAGTGTTAAGTTCTCCACTTATATACTGAATGTCGGTAGTCAATTGACCAATATAGTCTAATTGTCGTGCTCTTCTCGGCGATGCTGGTTCTGCTTTTTGTGTGAAGGCATATATTAGGGGTTTATGGTCAGTATACACAGAAAAACATCTACCCTCTAATTGGTGCCTGAAATGCTTCAACGCAGCAAAAATTCCGAGCAATTCCCTATCGTATGTGCTATAGTTCTTTTCTGTTTTTGAGAGCTTCCTTGAGAAGAAAGCTAGCGGTAACTTTTTTTGTTGTCTTTGTCAAGTTGGTACAAGGTTGCACCAATAGCAAAATCAGAGGCATCGGTACTCACGCATAACGACAGACTTTTGTCTGGATGAGCCAATAGAGTTGCATTTGCCAGTGTATCTTTAATTTTCTCAAAGGCCTGTTCGGCTTCTTCATTCCATTCAAGTGGAGTCTTATCTTTCTTTTTACTTGTCTTAATTAGTGCAAACAGCTTACTTTGTTCAGCTGCTGCATTCTTCATGCAACGTCTATAGAAGTTCACCATCCCCAAGAAACGTCTGAGTTCAGCAACATTTGAGGGGTTCGGGAAGTTCAATATTGGCTCTACTTTGGTCTTCAAGGGGGAAATGCTTTCGGTCGAGACTTCGTAGCCGAGGAAGTCAATTTCAGTCTGTGCATATAAGCTTTTACCTACGTTGATAGTAAGCCCGGCAGCGTGTATACGCTGTATGACCGCTCTTACATTCTCCTTGTGCTGTTGCTCACCGCCTTCAGAGCAAATGCAGGTATCATCCAAGTATGCATATGCAAACGGCAATCCCCTAAACAGTCCATTGATAAATCTCTGGAAAGTTTGTGCTGAGTTGCGAAGTCCAAACGGCATTTGAAGGTATTCGAATAGTCCAAAGGGGGTTATAACCGCTGTCTTTGGTACATCCTGATCAGCCTTAGGAATTTGGTGGAATGCCCAGTTGATGTCTATTTTGGTGAACATCGTTTTACCCTTCATATTTGGGTTGAAGTCCATTATATTGGGGACTGGGTAGCGATTGGGAACTGTTTTGGCATTTAAGGCCCTGTAGTCTCCAACAATTCCCCACTCTCCACTTGCTTTTTTGGTCATATGGATAGGGCAGCTCCATGAGCTTTTTGAGGGGGGACATACGCCCTCCTCGATGATGTGATGGAAGTACTCCCGTGCCGCTTTGAGTTTGTCAGGCAGTAACCTTCGTGCTGTAGCATGGCAAGGCGGTCCTTTAGTCTCTATATAATGAACAGTGTCATGTTTATAGGTAGGATGCCTGCGAATTGATGGTTGGGTGACTCCAGGATAGTCAGACAGGATCTGTAAGAGTTGTCCGTCAACTTTGGTACAGCTGGATATATTTGTGTCCAGTCTGTAAGCTAGCATTTTGCCATCCACACAATGTTTAGATACACTATCGATCAATTTGCTATTTTTGAGGTCAATGATCAGGCCAAAATGTGCAAGGAAATCTGCACCCAGGATTGGGTTTGGAACATCTGCAACCGTGAAGGACCACGTCATGATTTTCTTGAGTCCGATGTCAACTTTGCTGGTTTCAAGTCCATTAGCTGGAAGGTTTTGACCATTCACAGTACAGAGATAGTATTTCGGAGGAAGTACTTTTTGAGTTTTGTTGACTGGCAGTATGCTCAGGTCTGTGCCTGAGTCAATTAAGTACCTTCTCCTGTTCATCCTGTCCTTAATGAACAGGTGGCATGAGTATTTTTCCAAGGGGTCTTTGGCCGCATAGATGGCCCCTTGTTCTAGTTTGACGCCTCCTTGGTATACGATTTGCCCCACCATTTGCATCTGTTATTACATTTGGTGTCCTCTGCGCAAAACCTGTTATGGAAAAAACAACATTTATCATCCCAATTTCGAGACTGGTTTTTGGAAGATGATGATCTCGGGGAAGTTTAACTCTGACCCCTATTGTTGGAACTAAATCTGCAGTCTCTGGACCGGGACTGTCGTCCTTTGCTGTTGCTACTATTATTGTTGTTGTTTCTACTTTTAGATCTTTGTCACCAGCTACTATTGGATTTCGTGGAGCTTTGGCCTTTGTTCCTCTTCATTTCATCAGTCAACTGAGCTATTTGAGCTCTAAGTTGAGCGATCTCTCCAGTCTCTGCAGATACTGCACTTACCACAGGCTTTGACCTGGTATATTCTAGCGCATTATCTGCTGATTTTGCAAGGAAGTCCAAGTCTGCAGATGTGTTTATCACGGTCAAACCCTCGGCAGCTAGGCATTGCACAACATTTTGAGGAAGTTGTTTGCAAAATTGATTGACTATAACGGAAGGGGCTACGATATTATCCGCCTTCTGCCTTAATTTTGCCATGAAGATTGATGGTTTGTCATCCCCCATCTTCATACCACCCATCACATCATCAATGATTTGGTTTTTTGTTTTTCCAAACACATTCTTTATCTTCTTGACAAACCAGGCATATTTATCATCTTCTGTCGAAGGGCATTCCATAATATCCGGAATGTGGCGGATTATGTGCGGGGGCATGCCTCCACAGATGTGTAGATACCACTGGTTCAGAGTTATGTTCTCGGTCTTGAACCTGCCTTCCAACAGTGTCAACTACAAGTCTACCTCGTTGGGCAGAAATTCAGGGATCTCTATCCTCCGTCTATAGAAGTTGGGGTTTTGTCTTGGTTGTAATTGCAAAAGTTGCATAATTTGCGCCAAGACTTCGGGTGTCAGCTGTGGCTGAGCACTACCTCCCTGCGTTGGTTGTGGGTTTTCATTTCCATTTGGTGGTGGGACCATTGCTGTGTCTTTCTGGTTGGGGGATAAGTCCAACCTTCTTCCTCCAGGTCTGCTGTCTGGTTTCTCTTTGTTTATATATTTTAAAGAGAGGGGTGTAAATTCCCACTTCAGAAGACTCTACTTCAACGACCTAAAAGGTGTCTTAGTCTGCAAAAAAATATTTTTTATTTGCTGAGCAAGCGAGTTTCTTGCCAGCGCACAGCACCAAATTTTTGTAAAAGCGCAACGCACCTCAAGACACCTCACAACGTAGCCAAAAATCATGTCGTGGTCACCACTGTGGAATACCTTGTCGTGAGAGATATTCTCACCAGAAGGAAATTCTACGGAATTTAAGCGTGTTCAGCCACTTTGTACAGAAGTATGGGTAAGCCAGAACCAGACCAAACACTGGTGATTTTAGAGCCGGTTCTGAGAGTTTATATACTGGTTTTGGCACACGCACACAGACACACTTATGTATATATAGATATATAGGTGTGTTGTAGAACTCACGTCATTTCTTATTCATTGCTGAAGCAACTGATAAGAAATGACATAATGCGTTCGTGTACTGGTCCGAGACATTACCAAGATCTTTATCTATCGTTTTGTCATTGGCCAAACTTTGCATCTTACTTGCCTGTGTGTGCAAGTAAGAGCATACAAACAAACAATATATTTTATCTGCTATTTAATATAATATGCCTGATGAAGAATGGCGTGTGTACGAGATGTATAGTCCCCACAGCTACTCCCCCCAGTTTTTGCACCGCAAAAATTATAAGTCGCATGTCTGGGGGACTTATCAAGTCTACTGCTTCCTCATTATCATCTATTTTTATTAGAGGTCAGGGGATGTTGTGTCCATGATCAATTCTTCTTCTATGCAATGTAATTCAGTTTTCGATGCAAGAAGTTGGCGAGCATTTGGGTTCTCTTCAGTCTTTTGCATGTTATTCGAATTGGATGTGTCGAAGAAGTTTTGTTTCGGCACCAACATTTTGGATAACAGAGAAAAGATAGAAAATAATGTTTAGGAAAACACGTTTAATTTCAAAGACAGTTTCGTTTTTACTTTTGTGTATCTTCTTATCAACTCGTAGAGGGGATAGCTCTTAAAATTCTCGGCCGTATGCAAGTTTTCCGGTTAAGTTCTGATTAGTTTAAGCA
Organism: Ericerus pela; assembly: GCA_011428145.1. Taxonomy (NCBI): domain Eukaryota; kingdom Metazoa; phylum Arthropoda; class Insecta; order Hemiptera; family Coccidae; genus Ericerus; species Ericerus pela. The sequence goes on from WOFM01000507.1 coordinate 27,344, forward strand.
AAGTTATGCCTGAAATAAACTCAGAGAATATATTTTTCAAATTTTTATTACAAAGGAATCTCCGCTTTTGACGTCACAATGTTGAGATTGTCTTTGTATTTGACAATAAACGCACGTTACGATGTTTATTTCCGTATCGCACGTAGATTTGTTTATTCCTGTCGTTTTCTTTTTGTTGGCATTCCTCGTTTGCTTATCTCCGGAGTTTCTTTTGTCTCACAGAATTCCAATTTTCGTCACGTATTCTTAGCGGGTTTATACTTACGTAGCGGTTATTACTTTTTCGGGAGTAAATTTTATTTTCTTCGCATTAACCTCTCAGACTTGCGAGAAGGATGGGAATTTTTACATTTTTTGCTGCCTAGGGGCCTGCCTCTTTTTTGTGGGCATATGGGGGCCTCGGGATCGAATGTTTTGGTAGTAACATCGTCCGAAAACTTTAGTCTTTTTTATTTTTGGTGTTTTCTCTAATTGTGAATTTGTTGTTTCACATTTTTCGACGGATTCTTCTATGTTTATTGGTGAATCCGTCTGGATATTTTCTAAGTTTTCTCTCTGTAACCTCTTTATTATTTTATCGTCGCTTACCATGTATGCAGGATTCAATCTGTCGATTGAAATTGTTCGAGGTATGCCTGCAATGAGTATCACAAAGTTCTTTTCATCTTGTGATACTACTTTGTAAGGACCGGCGTATGGTTTCTCCAGCGCAGATCTCATTTTTTTGTCTCTAACAAATACATGTGAGGTATTGGCCAAGTGTTTCAAGATGTAAATCTTGGGCTGGCCATGGTGAGCTGCCTGTTTTAGGAAAATGTTGGCATCATTTCTTATATTTTGTACCATAATTTTGGGGCTAACTTCCTTCGATTCTGTGAAGAAGTCCCCTGAGAGGCGTAGCTCTTTGCCAAACGCTAGTTGCGCTGCAGAATGACCTGTATCCATTTGTAGGGCAGATCGAAGGCCTAAGAGGATGGTAGGAAGTACGTCTACCCATCTCTTTGTATCATGTGACATGATAGAGGCTTTGAGAGCTCTATGCCATCTCTCGATTTTGCCATTGGCTTGAGGATGGTAAGGTGTGGTATGACTGTGTTGAACACCAAGCTTATTTGCTAACTCTTTGAAGAGTGAGCTCTCAAATTGGCGACCTTGGTCCATAATTATGACTTCTGGTACGCTATACCTCGCAATCCAGGTGTTGTATAACCTGGCAGCTACAGTTGGAGCTGTCATCTCGTATAGAGGAATTGTTTCTGTCCATCGTGTTGCCCTTTCTATTATCGTTAACAGGTATCTGTGTCCTTGAGATGGTGGCAATGGGCCTACCAAGTCCATATGTACTGTTTTAAACCGCTCTGTTTGTTTGAAGGATTTGAGGGGGGAGCGAGTGTGTCTTCCTACTTTGGATTCTTGACAGTTCAGGCAACTGCGAGCTCATTTGTTGCAGTCAGACTTCATTCGTGGCTATACAAACCTTGCCAAAATTAAATTAGCACTACATTTTGGCCCAGCATGTGACAGATTATGTACACTGTTGAAAGCCAACCTGCGATATTTTACTGGTATAAATGGCCTATCTTACCTGTACTGACGTCACATGTTAATAAAACATCAGTACCGGGAATTTTTCTCTTGTCTCAATTTGAGAGTAGTATCATCGTTCGATAACAACTCTTGCAATTCTGCATCTGTAAGCTGTGCTTTAGCTATTTCAGCGTAAGGCAATTGGACAGGAGCCGAGATAGCTTCGATTCTACTCAAGGCATCAGCTGGAGTGTTAAGTTCTCCACTTATATACTGAATGTCGGTAGTCAATTGACCAATATAGTCTAATTGTCGTGCTCTTCTCGGCGATGCTGGTTCTGCTTTTTGTGTGAAGGCATATATTAGGGGTTTATGGTCAGTATACACAGAAAAACATCTACCCTCTAATTGGTGCCTGAAATGCTTCAACGCAGCAAAAATTCCGAGCAATTCCCTATCGTATGTGCTATAGTTCTTTTCTGTTTTTGAGAGCTTCCTTGAGAAGAAAGCTAGCGGTAACTTTTTTTGTTGTCTTTGTCAAGTTGGTACAAGGTTGCACCAATAGCAAAATCAGAGGCATCGGTACTCACGCATAACGACAGACTTTTGTCTGGATGAGCCAATAGAGTTGCATTTGCCAGTGTATCTTTAATTTTCTCAAAGGCCTGTTCGGCTTCTTCATTCCATTCAAGTGGAGTCTTATCTTTCTTTTTACTTGTCTTAATTAGTGCAAACAGCTTACTTTGTTCAGCTGCTGCATTCTTCATGCAACGTCTATAGAAGTTCACCATCCCCAAGAAACGTCTGAGTTCAGCAACATTTGAGGGGTTCGGGAAGTTCAATATTGGCTCTACTTTGGTCTTCAAGGGGGAAATGCTTTCGGTCGAGACTTCGTAGCCGAGGAAGTCAATTTCAGTCTGTGCATATAAGCTTTTACCTACGTTGATAGTAAGCCCGGCAGCGTGTATACGCTGTATGACCGCTCTTACATTCTCCTTGTGCTGTTGCTCACCGCCTTCAGAGCAAATGCAGGTATCATCCAAGTATGCATATGCAAACGGCAATCCCCTAAACAGTCCATTGATAAATCTCTGGAAAGTTTGTGCTGAGTTGCGAAGTCCAAACGGCATTTGAAGGTATTCGAATAGTCCAAAGGGGGTTATAACCGCTGTCTTTGGTACATCCTGATCAGCCTTAGGAATTTGGTGGAATGCCCAGTTGATGTCTATTTTGGTGAACATCGTTTTACCCTTCATATTTGGGTTGAAGTCCATTATATTGGGGACTGGGTAGCGATTGGGAACTGTTTTGGCATTTAAGGCCCTGTAGTCTCCAACAATTCCCCACTCTCCACTTGCTTTTTTGGTCATATGGATAGGGCAGCTCCATGAGCTTTTTGAGGGGGGACATACGCCCTCCTCGATGATGTGATGGAAGTACTCCCGTGCCGCTTTGAGTTTGTCAGGCAGTAACCTTCGTGCTGTAGCATGGCAAGGCGGTCCTTTAGTCTCTATATAATGAACAGTGTCATGTTTATAGGTAGGATGCCTGCGAATTGATGGTTGGGTGACTCCAGGATAGTCAGACAGGATCTGTAAGAGTTGTCCGTCAACTTTGGTACAGCTGGATATATTTGTGTCCAGTCTGTAAGCTAGCATTTTGCCATCCACACAATGTTTAGATACACTATCGATCAATTTGCTATTTTTGAGGTCAATGATCAGGCCAAAATGTGCAAGGAAATCTGCACCCAGGATTGGGTTTGGAACATCTGCAACCGTGAAGGACCACGTCATGATTTTCTTGAGTCCGATGTCAACTTTGCTGGTTTCAAGTCCATTAGCTGGAAGGTTTTGACCATTCACAGTACAGAGATAGTATTTCGGAGGAAGTACTTTTTGAGTTTTGTTGACTGGCAGTATGCTCAGGTCTGTGCCTGAGTCAATTAAGTACCTTCTCCTGTTCATCCTGTCCTTAATGAACAGGTGGCATGAGTATTTTTCCAAGGGGTCTTTGGCCGCATAGATGGCCCCTTGTTCTAGTTTGACGCCTCCTTGGTATACGATTTGCCCCACCATTTGCATCTGTTATTACATTTGGTGTCCTCTGCGCAAAACCTGTTATGGAAAAAACAACATTTATCATCCCAATTTCGAGACTGGTTTTTGGAAGATGATGATCTCGGGGAAGTTTAACTCTGACCCCTATTGTTGGAACTAAATCTGCAGTCTCTGGACCGGGACTGTCGTCCTTTGCTGTTGCTACTATTATTGTTGTTGTTTCTACTTTTAGATCTTTGTCACCAGCTACTATTGGATTTCGTGGAGCTTTGGCCTTTGTTCCTCTTCATTTCATCAGTCAACTGAGCTATTTGAGCTCTAAGTTGAGCGATCTCTCCAGTCTCTGCAGATACTGCACTTACCACAGGCTTTGACCTGGTATATTCTAGCGCATTATCTGCTGATTTTGCAAGGAAGTCCAAGTCTGCAGATGTGTTTATCACGGTCAAACCCTCGGCAGCTAGGCATTGCACAACATTTTGAGGAAGTTGTTTGCAAAATTGATTGACTATAACGGAAGGGGCTACGATATTATCCGCCTTCTGCCTTAATTTTGCCATGAAGATTGATGGTTTGTCATCCCCCATCTTCATACCACCCATCACATCATCAATGATTTGGTTTTTTGTTTTTCCAAACACATTCTTTATCTTCTTGACAAACCAGGCATATTTATCATCTTCTGTCGAAGGGCATTCCATAATATCCGGAATGTGGCGGATTATGTGCGGGGGCATGCCTCCACAGATGTGTAGATACCACTGGTTCAGAGTTATGTTCTCGGTCTTGAACCTGCCTTCCAACAGTGTCAACTACAAGTCTACCTCGTTGGGCAGAAATTCAGGGATCTCTATCCTCCGTCTATAGAAGTTGGGGTTTTGTCTTGGTTGTAATTGCAAAAGTTGCATAATTTGCGCCAAGACTTCGGGTGTCAGCTGTGGCTGAGCACTACCTCCCTGCGTTGGTTGTGGGTTTTCATTTCCATTTGGTGGTGGGACCATTGCTGTGTCTTTCTGGTTGGGGGATAAGTCCAACCTTCTTCCTCCAGGTCTGCTGTCTGGTTTCTCTTTGTTTATATATTTTAAAGAGAGGGGTGTAAATTCCCACTTCAGAAGACTCTACTTCAACGACCTAAAAGGTGTCTTAGTCTGCAAAAAAAATATTTTTTATTTGCTGAGCAAGCGAGTTTCTTGCCAGCGCACAGCACCAAATTTTTGTAAAAGCGCAACGCACCTCAAGACACCTCACAACGTAGCCAAAAATCATGTCGTGGTCACCACTGTGGAATACCTTGTCGTGAGAGATATTCTCACCAGAAGGAAATTCTACGGAATTTAAGCGTGTTCAGCCACTTTGTACAGAAGTATGGGTAAGCCAGAACCAGACCAAACACTGGTGATTTTAGAGCCGGTTCTGAGAGTTTATATACTGGTTTTGGCACACGCACACAGACACACTTATGTATATATAGATATATAGGTGTGTTGTAGAACTCACGTCATTTCTTATTCATTGCTGAAGCAACTGATAAGAAATGACATAATGCGTTCGTGTACTGGTCCGAGACATTACCGAGATCTTTATCTATCGTTTTGTCATCGGCCGAACTTTGCTTCTTACTTGCCTATGTGTGCAAGTAAAAGCATACGAACAAACAATATATTTTATCTGCTATTTAATATAATACGCCTCATGAAGAATGGCGTTTGTACAAGATGTATAGTCCCCACATTTTTATTATTAATTTTTTTTTTGTGATTCATCAGCAGGTATGTTTTTTTGGGGTGTCCAATTTCAAAATGAACGTCAAATTTGATGTTCATTTTTTTAAAAATTTGAACCATTCTTTCATAACAAGGAATTCAAAAGGATACTGGATTTTAATTTTTCATATTTTATTGTGCCATGTATTATAAGGTATGTTTTTGTAGGCTTTGTTTTCGAATTTAACATAATTTATTTTTTAATGTAGGAAAAAAAAAGAAATAATGATAGTTTATGGGACATATTTGACTTTTAATAATAGATTATATGAACTCAAGAGTATTTCAGCGATATCAACCCCGAATAAAAACGATTTCAGAACAAACAAGTCGAATTTGAGCCTTGAAAAATAATTTTAATGATATTTTTTTTTTAATGCATTATTGGGCAATTACCCATTTTGCCCTTAGTGTTAAACCGGCGCTGATTCTCGGCTTAATCACAATTGAACTTATCATCTATTTTTATTTACTTAATCGCAGATCAAGGAAAATAATGTATTTACAACTTTATGCGGATGAATACCAACATTCAGTACCTATATAATTTTTTAATTTTTTTCTTTGTGACAGTCGCTCTCAAATAACGTAAGTAGGTACCTACCTATAATTTCTACAGTATAATCATTCTGCGGTTAAAGTTTCTGAAGACCATAATTCGATAAATATTAATTGAAATAATATGCCATTCAAAGCTTACATTTTCAAAAAACGTTTTTGGATTATCTACCTATTTTAATACGAATTTTAGTGCCAGGTATCTATTATAAATTTCTGGAAGTAAAATTAATTTTCTGAACATCTGCCACCTAATCTGAAGAGTAAAAATTGCAAACATTGCGAAAATAGATATTTTAATTTCTAAAATAAAAGTAATCAACTTCGAAACCATAAATAATATGTTTATGTGTTTCAAGCTCATTTTCCATCCCAGTCTAAGATTTCAAATTAATTTTTCTAACACTGACTTCATCGCGAATCTTCCTCATCGGAAATTAAATCATCTTTTTAAAACGTGATGAGAATTTCAAAGAAATTTGAGTGATACTGTGTAAAAAAAAAATAAAAAATAAAATATTATAAAAGATAAAAATAATTTTATTCATTGCCATTGGTAGTTGAGAAAAATGGAAGAAAAAACAATTTCGAAAACCACTACCTACGAATCTGAACTATGCAGAAACTTTTTTTTTCAATTTACTAGAACACGTTGAAAAATATGCGTTCTTAATAGAGCAATTTTCATCGTACAGCAGAAAAATGCATTAATTGATCTCTTTCTTAGTACCGTGGGTGAGGTTAGTAATTTTCTCTGTAATCACGTTTCTTTCTATTAATTAATTACTTCTACTTTACTTGCCTCCGTCGAGTAAAATCTCATTGAATGTTAGGCCAGTATTTAATTATATTATATGTAACCTAGGTAAATAAGTAGTTGAAAAATAATTTTAAATTTGTAGCGTTAATTTTCAGAACTGTCAGAGGTAAGAAAAAATACGGTATACCTACCAGTATTGCTGTAATTTTTTTATCATCCCTAAAACACATTTCTTTCGCGTAAGTATACTTGAATTTTAATTTTTTTTTCTCCAAAAATTGTTTTTCAATTTGAAGGAAATAATTTTACTATTTTCGGACTTCATTCGCTGTCCAAATTTTGAATCGACAAAGTAGGTATAGTGAAAATTCATTGAATTTCTTCGTCATAAAATTGGAACAAGACTGTTCGTTATCTTCTCATTCGTAATTTTCATTTTATCTCGTTGCTCATTATTTCAACTATACTACGCGATGGCACATGTGCTCAATGCACGTACTTATATAGATAAATAAAATGCGAGTGAACAAATAAATTGCGAAACAATTACCTACGCGTCGTTATTGAAGAAAATGTTTTGAAAATGATTGTTATATAACTCGTTGGAAATTATTTCTAAAATGACTTGGTAAAAATTTAAAAGGTAAAACAGAAACTACACATAGTAGGTAGTTGTAGGTAGTTGTCAAAATGTCAATACCCTACACCAACCTTTCTTGAATCGACAGGGGATAAGTGTGCGAAGTGTTATATGTATTTATGTTGGTAAACTTTGAAATGATAAATCATTCATGACATTAAAGAAAGATTTTCGAACTGTCCTGGCTGATAAAAGGTTGAATATCGTGCAAAAATATAACCTTCCTACATGATCCTAACTTTTTCAGTCGTATAATAAATTTAAAATCAGCTGCCCTGATTTTTGGTCGAATGAAAGAAAAAAACTATAACGCAACTAGCCTCGTGAAAAAAGTCGCCTTCGAGAGAAAGAATTATGAATTTTGATGGTCAAATTAATTGTCTTTAAGTGTATATGCGTTAATGGTATGTTATGATTATATGAAATGTGTTAGCTGCCGAAAAATATTAGCCAATGTGAATTATAAAAACATTTTTTCTTGGAAAAATGAAAAATAAATGTATGGTACATCATCATTATAATTTAAAATAAAACCAATGAAATATAATAAAGTTATAAAATAAAAAAAAAGAAAACATGAGCATGTGGTTAATTTTTATAAAAAGAAAAGTTCATGTGCAAATTAGAAAAAAGAGAAAAACAGTTTTACCGGAAATACCGGCCAGTGGATCCGTACCAAAATTGGTAGCATGCTGCAATAAATTTTAATGAATATTTATTTCAAATTTCGTACATGGTTCTAAAATTCCGCATTTTATGACCAATATAAAAACAAAAATAGTGGTACCAGAAGTACCGCACAGCTGATCTAGAGCAAAATTGGAAGCGTACTGCAACGAATAAAAATAAATATTTACGCCAAATTTCGTGGCTATTGGTGCAAAATGAGCATTTTATAGCCAAAATAAAATCGAAAATGGTGGTATCGGAAGTACTGTCCGGCCAGTCCGCACTAAAATCAATAAATCTGGTCAGTAGCTCAGTAAAAATGTTCGTACCAAATTTCGTGATTATCGGACAAAAATTGCGACTTGTACCGTTAGAACAAGAAATTGACTTTTTTATATATTATATAATATATATACATGAATTTGAGCTGATGGTGCCAAAATTTTCCTGAGATCATAAAACGAAAAACATACCCAGCTCTAATCTTGGGGATTAATACCGCACTAAGCGAAATAAGTAGATTTTCTAGAGAAAACTTACTTAAAATATTTGTTCTGAATTTCGAAATTACACAATTTGAAACAATTAAAAACAAAAATTGACTTGAAGAAAATAACATCCTTTCGATCGACACGAAAATTGGTAGAATGTTACAATAAATTATAATAAATATTTGTTTCAAATTTCGTACATATTGTTCCAAAATTGCGCGTTTTGTGACCAATACAACAATAAATTATGATAAATAATTGTTCCGAATTTCGTGGCTATTGATGCAAAATTGAGCATTTTATAGCCAAAATAAAAACAAAAATGGTGGTACTGGAAGAATCAATAGGTCTGGTCCTTGGCTTAGTATAAATGTACGTACCAAATTTGGTAATTATTTGATAAAAATAGCGACCTGTACCGTGGGAAAAAGGAGAACTTTTATCTATCTATCTATCTATCTATATAGGTATATATAATTTGAGTTATTGGTGCCAAAATTTTCCTGAGATCATGAAACAAAAAACGTACCCACCCCCAACCCTCGTGGCTAATACCGCACCGAGCGTAATAAGTAGATTTTCTAAAGAAAACCTACTTAAAAGAAGAGAACAAAGATCTCTTGGGTAAAAATTAGAATTGGGTGAGATTTTATATTTTTAAGTTGATTTTATTCAAAAATCTATTTATTAAAATTGCCTGAGTATTCGAAACGAAGGGTGGGAGTAGGTACGTTTTTCATTTCATGTGTTAATGCGCATTTTGGCACTATTTTTGAAAATTAATTTTTTTTTCATGTTCCTCCTTTTTCGTTGACTCCATTAATTTCCAGGCGTAATTTTGATCGGATGATTTCGAAATTTAAAACACATATTCGGATATATCCAAGGAAGAACCCCATTGTTTTTGGTCTGGATCGGGCGCATAGTGCGTCCGGTAGATCAGTTTATATGCATTTTTTATTGAACAGCGTACGGTCGCAATTTTCAATCGATAAGTCTAAAATTTGGTATATGTATGCGCTTTAGATCAAGAACAATACCTCCCACTTTTGATGCAGATAGGCTTTAGGGTACGTCTGATGGAAGTGATTTTGTTGCAGTTTTTTCAGACTAATGATGCAGAAAGGAGTAATTTTCAAGCTATAGTCACAAAATTTGTTACAAGTATTGATTTGAAGTATATCTAACATGATTCCAAATTTGATTTCTATTGTTATTGTCATTCATTTCCTGGGGCAATTGGAGGTGGTAATTTTTCATGTTATCTCAATAAAAGTTACAGTTCTCTTTCAATTGTCGCGAAATATGGTACAAATAGTACTTTTCATACAAGAATAAGACGTACTAATTTTGGTTTTGATTAGTCAATTTATTCCCAACTTATTAGCTATTCAGTGTGATTTTCCTTCTTTTACCATTCTAATAATGGTCCTGAAAAATTCATTTTTTATCCTTCATCAAGAAAACCACTTGTTTTAATTTAAAAACAACCCGATCTCAGAAAAATGTCAATTTTTGCCCACCCCCAACCAACTGCCATACATTATATTTGAAGACGGACACTAAAATCTCTTCAAATATTTTTATAACCAGAACGTAGACGACTGCACCACACTTTGTTTTGCAATGTTAGATTTTTTTTCGCATATAAATGTTTTTTTTTTATGTACATATTATAAGTTCTGCTGGCTTGGGGATTCAAACCAGCGTCACCTATATTACATCCGCCTACAAAATTGGACCACCGTATCAGCGTATCCACAGTGCCATGGAGCCGATGTTATAGGCGGATGTAATTCCTGTACTCATGGTCGCTAAACCACCCCTCCCAGTTTCAATGGAATGAGAAGCAGGATTGCCGACACGCTGCTGCAGAGTATGCGTGAAGGGACCCCCAAACCTTGTGCACAATTGCCACTGCTTGAGTCAGCGTCTAACTCAACCTATTGCTAGAAAGTAGCTGAAGGAGGACACTGAGTCGCCAACATGTCCCAAGAGATAGCTCTGTTTTGCTGTTCTCGGTATCACATTGAAGTCACCACTTATAGGTTCTGCCAGCTCGGGGATTCAAACTGGTGTCTCCTATATTACATCCACTTATAAAATTGGACCACCGTATCCACGGCGCCACTAGGCCGATGTTATAGTCAGATGTAATTCCTGTACTAATGGTTGCTACACATTGTGGTATGCCAAATTTGGTTTTTACCAGTTACTCAAGTTTTGGTTTTTTATTAGCGCCTCCATTTTTTAAATCAATTACTTACCTGGATTGATTCCTATAGTACGTAACGAGATACCATACACATGGTATCTGAAGACGAAAACATCGATAAAATACATGTTTTACCCGTGAGTGAATGAAGATGAAATTTGAAAGAATTGTCGAAATGAAAATGTTGAAGTGAAAAACAAATCAGAAATTTTAAATATAAAATTAATATTTCCCCACAGTGAGATATTCCAAAGTTCACTGTGGGGGAGAAAAACTGGAAGGGATAAGCCCAAGGTTTGTTCTCGCCAAACTCGTGTGCTATTTCATTATGAAAATCTAAAAGATCGAAAATTATACCATTTTCTCTCCACGTTTTTCCCTTATTTTCTCAGAACCTTTTACCCCATTTTGAAAACCTACATTCTTAACCACCAAATTCTCCTACCATACGTGACCACGTTAGCTGGACATATTGTTAAACAAAATAATTACGAGTGAACAAAAAATACCGGTTTATTCCAAAATAGAAAAAACATACTTCTGTTTTTCATGACATCATATTATTCATATTGTAGAATCGGATGAAGTATTTCGAGGCGGACAAAAAATTAACAAAATAAGAAAAACAAGATGAAGTAACGACGAGGTTTCATCAAGATGAATTTTATATACAATTTTAAAAAGCAAATTACAACAAGAAAATTCGTAGGTCTTACTAAAGTGAAGGTACCAAACAGAGTGATTTCTTCTTATCTTGAAAACTAAGAGCTAGCCCAAAAGTTCGCAAGAAAAGGAGAAATCACTATATCAACTTCCATTTCCGATAGCAAGTTAACAAAAGAAACAAGCCACGAGCAGAAATGGAAGATGATATTGGGAAAAAACGTCAGATAATGAAACTCCACTCTTCAGAGAAGAGTGTAATAAATTATCTGGTTTCAAAATTTTACGGATACTTCAACATATAATCCACAATTCTTGTCACTGCATGAAAGAAAACCATCGAATTATTTCCTGAAATTGTGCATGTTAGAACTTGGAATAATTTTTCATTTCACAAGAAAATAATGATTTTTAAAACATTCATAAAATATTTTGAAAACATGATAATTAATCAGTATATTTTATCGCAGGCATCGTATTTGTGCGATATTAGTAATTTTTTGCAAAAAAAATAAATATTTTATATATTACTTTATTGGAATAATTTTGGTGATATAGGTGGTTTTTAAACATAGAAAATCCACTTTTTCTTACGAAGCTTACTGCGCAACAGTTTTTGTTTATTCATGTTACGTGTAGTAAATATCGAGATTAAACCTGTACAATGAAAAATATTTTTGCAGATGCTCGTCTGGAAACGTTGGATAAAAAATTAAATTGCCCTGGAGCAGGATGAAAAAATACGTACCTCTACTACACGTTATTCTCTCGATTCGTGCAAATTCATACAAATGGGTGCGGGTGTGACTGCGGATTGGAAGGAAAAAAAGATTGACAAGGCTAGAAGGTTCGTGTTATTTTTCGTGAAAAAAAAGGGAATAATTTTCTATCCAGAAGACAGTAAAAAACCCATTGTTTAAATGTTTGATGCAAAAGCATCAGTTGTGGATCTAGAATTTTGTCAATAGAAAAGAAGCTCCATTATTTTTTTCCAAGAGTAGGTACTGATACATGTTTACAAAATATCTTAGCATGCTGAAAAGGTGTTATAAAAAACAAGTTTATTACATTATCAGACTTTTTGTTTATCATTTTTTCGCTTATAAACTGAGGCTACTATGAATTGTAAGAATATAAAAAAACTTTAAGCTCAGCCAGCGTATAGTTTAAATTAAAAAAGCCTCGTATAAATCTGCTGCTACTGAAGAGAAAAGTGAGCGAGAAAAGTCATATGCGCCCACAATGTGAAGTGAGGTGACGTTATTTGACCCCTCAAACACTGGTATCTCATAAAATTGACTTTCTAAAAGAAATATGTGGTACTAACCGAAGCAGGAGTGTCGGACTGAAGCCAGAGGACGTAAGTTAGGGACAAATGAGATTCTGCTGAATTTGCCCTTTCTGATCTTTCATGTCTGAGAAGTCCGGTACAAAATGAAATGTGGTTGAAGGATTTCATAATCTTATTAGCTGGATGAATGGTACTGTGTGTAAGGTAGAGCTGTTTAAACCCAAAATCGGTCAAAATTAAAACTGATTCTAGATAAGTCCCCTTTATAATACTATCTATACTTCTGACAGATGGAAAAATCCTTTTTTCTATCAGAAGTAGTCATAACTGAGAGGTTTCAGGGATCGCACTGGCGACTTTCAGATTCGTTTGATTTGAAAACGGCAGAAAAGCCACATGGGTGAACAGCCTATTTAGTAATTTAGCGTGACAAAAGTAAAAATTCTATTGGCTTGAAATATTAATCCCCCCACAGGTATTTGAGTGCAAGACAGGATGGAGTTGCGGTACAGAGGTGAGGTGCTATATGTGGTACTAAGGTGGGAATGGATGAGCTCAACCAGATTCGAATTTTGTTAGGAAGTAACAGAAGCTCAACCAAACATTGATTTTGTGGATGAAGTAGAATTTTCTCGAATATTGTGATGATGCGTAAATGGAGTTGGAACACTCAACTAGAGTAGTAGAGGGATTGCGGATGTGTTGGTGTGTGGAGGGAATGATGATTGGTTACAAGAAACCAGCAACAAAATGAGTAAAAGCACTCAACTAGGCGTGGTAGTATGCAGAAGTAGTGGATACGTGCTCGACCGACGGCACTGTTGTTGACTGTTTGACGCTAATAGGTGGGATAGTGAAGCCAGTGTAGGCTTCAAATGTTCTCTATGAGATAATACCATGTGCTTTTTCAACATCATATATTGAGAAATCACCAATATGTGGGAACTTTCGGGAATCAAACGTTTGAATCTCGCAATCGGCTGCTTTGAAAACAGTAGACATATTGTGTGGCTAACCTACCTACACTTAGTAATTTTCAGCAGGGACGTGTATTGGGTGCCTCAATAGCTCTTTGTAAAGAACCATTTCCGTAATTTAAAATAAATCTGTAATATTTCTTTCATTTGGGTAGGTTAGTTGAAGTTTTTGTTTTTACCAAAATAAATTAAATTGAAGGGCATGTCTTCTTTGCCCCTTGCGTTTATTGAGTGGTTAGGTCGATGGCGTTGTTTTAAAATTTAATTAAAAATGTGTTTCTCCAATGTATCTGCATTTTATAGGTAAGTAGTAGAATTCCTCTATTTTTCAATCAGTATTACCTATTGTGTTTAGATTTAAAATAAAATAAAAAAAACATGGGTAACCAAGAAAATACTTGAAAATATTTTATTTATTCGTCAAAAATTGATGAGAAATCTTTTTTTTTTTTAAATCTTTTCCAATCTTGACAGGATATGTGAATAGATCTGGAGGGATCTTTTTTTTCACAAATGATCCGTGATCCGAATGTGGATCATTCTTTTGAATGTAATTCATGATCCGGACTCGAATAATTTTTTTGGTGATCCTTTCCACTCCTGCTTAAGGGCAATATGAGCGACCTTGACTTGTGCATTGCAATTACCGCCTGCGGTTCGTGTTGCAAACATAGCAACTCGTCAAGGATTACTAATTTTGCGCTGTCTTAGAAAAATATACTATTATACAAAACAAAAGAAGAATAAATATGAAAACTGACAAAGATCAGTTCAAATTAATTTGACTTTAACATAATGCCCGTAACCTCAACAACGCCAACGTACCTACTCTTAAAATAAATGGGATGGAAAAAATAAGAGGAAAAAAAAAACGTTTGGTCGTCAATTTGTAAGATAATTTGTTAGCCTGAAGATGTACTGAATTAGAAAGCTCTAGAAGTAGTACATTCTCTACGAAAAAAGGGACCATTATATAGACGAGGAGGGAAAAAAAAAAAAACTTATTGCCATTCCATTACGTGACATGAATAGTGTACATGGATGTCTATCAATCTCTCTACCTCGATTTTTTCTCATTTTTCTGATTGAGATGCGACCATGTTTTTTTTTTCCTCTTTCTCACTGTAGTCCTTGCCTAGTAGTAGTTTATAACTTAGACGAGAGAAGTCATTCCTTGAATAATCTTTTATTTTCTTTTCACACGAAAATTGATTACCTTACTCGAAGCAAGTGGAAAAAAAAAATCATTCCTTTTTTTATTGGTTCAATCTGGGAATTGAATACGTAAATCAAGCCATTTCGATGAAATATAACCATAAGGTTTGATGGCCTACCTACCTGCCTGTTTTTTTTTTTTTTTTTTTTTATAAACGAGCGATACTTTAAACAAATTTAGAGCAAAGATAAAAAATTTTGAGTTACCGAAAAATTTTCTTCTCAAATTTAAAAAGTGTTTTACAAGAATTTCTACATAGGTACCTACTGAATCTTTTGCTTCCGTTCGTTCTTACAGCCTATAAAAAATTAATTTTAAGATGGCATTTTTTTTTTTTTTGGAAACATGATAAAAATACAAACATTTATAAAGCCTCGGGCGTTGTTATTATAAAATGGTGAATTTTATCGAAAAACCTGACCGCTATTGTAAATTATGAAAATAACAGAGGAAATGTCGTTGATCGGTATGTAGGCATGAAAGGTTGAAACAATGAAAAAGTTTTGAAATTCGTTTCAAAACGCGAAAAATTATCTTTTTGCTACGTGTGCATAAAATAATGTATTTTCAAACGTGTATGGCTTGATGAAAGCAGCCATTCTTACTTGCTACTCACTTTTCTTACTTCTTCGTTTCTGTTTCTCACTCCTTATTTTCGCACTTCTTAATTCTTTTTCTTACTCCCCTAGAAAATACTTCAGAACACTAATGCGTTGTTTAGATACGGTGTCAAATTATCAAATTCGCCCGATAACCTCGATAACACTCCTTTCTCTCACCTCAATTTATTTTCTCATGCCTAACTGGTTCCTTAGTTTCTCCACACCTTTCAATGGACTTCCCCTTTCACTGAGATTAATAATTTCATTTTATTTCTTGAAAATTCTCTTTAAGACATTCACTCCCCTAACTAGGCTACAAAAGTTAGTTAATGTTATAGTGTTATAGTGAGAGTTGCTAATTTTTGTAAATTTTATTAACAATCTGCTTATTGGTACATCAGATGCTAATAGGAATTTTCTTTGGGTGGTGGTGGAGGTATTAGATTTTATTTTTCTTTATTTCTTTTTAATTTTTGCCCATTTCCTTTTTATCGCTTTTTTCCTCATTTTTTTTACTTTTTTTTCCTTCAGTTCTCTAATATTTTCTCTCGTTTTCTTTGTTTTATTCCCCCTAGCTCAAATACAGCATTCGTACACTTATTGCAAGAAATATTGTACGCAACTAGGTTTGAGTGAACAATTAACAACAGGCGCAATTAGTAGCACCACACTCGCCTGCGGCTCATGCTGGCAAACATCGCACTCGTTGGGAATTGCTCATTTGCACCTCCCTTGTTGCGTAATATAGGTACCTACTGTTTAAAATGAGAGAAAACCATTATTTTTTTCCTCACAAACTCATTATCCATTTTTATTTTTTTGTTACTTTCAAACATAATATCAAATCGGAAGCCTGCATTTTCCTCTTCATTAGATTTTACAAAATTCTTCATTTTCCCACCCCCAACCCTCCTTATGAATCCAGAAACAAAAATGAAGTACTGCCAATTTGATTCATAAGAATCTGCGCTGAGGCACGTAATTTTTTTTTTCCTCATTTTTGACCCTTTTTACTGACTGTGTTCGAAGGAAGTTATATGTTTGGTATGTCTATCTCAAGAACTGACAGATTTTGTTCGCTTAGAACAAGTGTCTTACTTGTTATGGCTACGCCCACGAGTCCTGTGCGCACTAGCGATGCGCAGAGGACTTGACATGACAGGAGATACTGGGCTGAGGCGATGCTAACAGTTGTCTAACAACAAGGCGAGAGCTAAGGTGTGTGACAACAACATATATTATATTCGTCCTTGCGACGTAAAACCAACATTAATTATAAACTCCTCCACTACATGGTAGCAGGAGCACAGTGTTTTTCACTGGACCTCGAATTTAATAATTTGTTTTCATAAAAATTTGATTTCGCAAATTGAAATTTAATTTCGCAACTCGAAATTTAATCTCGGAAAATCGAAATGTCATTTCGAACATCAAAATCTAATTTTGGAAATTGAAAATTAATTTTGAATCCACATGTGAAAAACCAAAATATTAGTTTTTTGTGGCCCAACTTACGGTTTGAATTGAACTTAAATAATACGCTTCCACTAATAAACAACTCTCACCCGTACACCGTACGTAATTAACAGACTCAATAAGAAATAGCCTGACAATCATACTCAGACCTAAACAATTTGACTTATTCGAGACTGGAATTCAACTCAATAATAATTCCCTATACCCCGTATAGTAATACATTTCCTAATTGTCAATTAGCCTAGAAATGACTCTCGTAATTACAGCTAGTAAATAGCTGACGGAAGAATAACTTACAATTATTTTTCCGCCGCCCCCAGCGCCATTTATTACGTAAATTATTCTAAAAAATTAAAAAGAACGAATTCCTAAATTCGCACTAAAAATATTTAGACTGTAAGAAATACAGAAACATCGCTAAATGTTAGCGCATCCGTGTCTCTGTCCTTCAAAACGGAACAAAACGAGAGAGATAGAAAAAAATATAGAAATATCCCTGTCTCTCTTGCACTTATATGTTTGTAAAAACAGTCCTTAATAAAGACACAAACGACATATAATTCAATCGAAATTCTTCAAAAATACGACGATTGTGAGAAAGACAAAAGACTTGGTTCATCCAATCGGCTTTCACCAGCCACTGGACAATTGAACATCGTATAAGTTTATGTGTGAACACACACACATACGCAAAAAAGGATCGTAATCCTTTAAGCAAATACACACACAAATATAATTTGTGCATTCCGCTGCAACAGCAGCAATTGTGGAGACAATAACCCACGCCTGCGATATCTCACCCCGACAACAACAAGTTCAATGCGACGTACCCCTGATGTACGAAAAGATAGACGATCATCTTCACTTGTTGCTGAATTTTGATTAAGTTCATTGTGCGCTCCGATTATTAATCGTATTTGTGTACAAATTCAATCAATTATTATAGTAATTTCTAATTATTTTCGTAATTATTTACACAATTTTATTATTCATTCCCCCCGGAGTGTAGTGGCGAAGTTTAAAGTTTCCGAAAGGTACCGCCATTTAATAAAAGGAAAACTAAGTACACTTAGGCCTCATTGTAATCTTTAGTAAATTTTCTAAAGCGTCGCCATATTTGGAATATGCATTCGTAACAGATTGTTACGAGACTAAATCTTAGTTATTCAGACTTCAAATAATTTATTCCTATTGTGTATTAATATAATTTATTATAAATTCAATAATCAGTCGGCCATTTTTATAATAGCCTAAGATAGCATATCGATCTTAGTGCAAAATTTAGTCATTTGTGCGTAATCTAGTTATGAATCAAAATCGGTTTGTCGCCCTAGGGTAATGCCAAAATTTTTTTGGGGCAAGACCCGGGAAACCAAACTGACTTTGAAAAACATTATCCGTTTCTTGAAAATTGAAAATGATGTTTTCGCCCATGGGTCATGCCCGATTTTTCATTTCTTTCTAAAGACTTAAAAAAATTATCTTCGAAAATCATTTCTCTTTTTGCCAAACTCGAAAATAACCTTTTCACACACGGGTCATGCCAGATTTTTTAACAATTTAATGAGACATGAAAATAAATTTTTTTTATCATTCATGTAAAAATCGAAAATACCTTTTCGCCTACGGGTCACTCCCGATGTTTGATTTGTCTAAAAGACTTTGAAAAAAAAAAAGAAGCAATTTACGATCTTTTGCGCACGCTTATAAAAATGAACCCTCGTAACACTAATAAACAATCATGTCATTGACCTTTGTTCGAATGTAGGTTAATAGTCTGAATGCAAAAATCGTTTCTTATTCGATTTTATTTCCCCTTTTCGATCAATAGGCATAAAACCTATAACGAAAAGATAGAAATAATTTACTTTTTTTGATTTTCCTTTTATCCTGTTCTTAGAACATGAACCCGCAAGATAATGTAAACACGTTGCGTGGCGACAACATCGGTGTCCTCCTTGACCCTGAAGCATTGTTGATGGAGGAGGAGGAGTTGACCAAGGCATCTACATCCCATCAGCAGGACGCAACCCTGGCCCCACAACCACGCTGTGCTGCGGAGGTTGATGAAGAAGAGGAGCTGCGCAGAGCAGCAGCCAGGCTTCCAAACCCGCAGCCGTTGCTGGGACGCACCATCCAACCTGTACCTATAAACGTGCAGCCACGTAGCTGCGTGTCCACATACGCAACAATTGATACGACAGACAGCGAGGACAAGCGACAGCAATTCCTCACAATATTAAATGATGCTGAAGAGTACGCACAATCCCTCGAGAAAAAATTAGAGGGCCCCAACGTACGTGCGTACAAAATAAATGCGCTGGCGAATGAGGACCGAGCAATTGAGGCCACACTAAGGGACTTCAAGTACATGCCGAGAGGCCTCGCAAGACAAGAATTGCGCAAGGGCCGTCAAGCGAAACAAAAATTGTTGGTGCTGCAATCAACAATCAAAACAAAAGTGCAGCAACAACAGGCGCAAGAACTGGCACCTGTACCAGAGGTACGAAAAAATGCTGACAAGCAGCGTCGTCAGGAGGAACAGGAACGCTGGGATGCCAGAGCTCTGGAACTGGCCAGAGAGCTGGTGGAAGCTCTGCGTAAGGAGGCCAACACCCAAAAGGTGTTGACCATCTCGCAGAGAAAAGTCTGCGAGCTTTCTGCCCTAGTCCACGAGAATCTTGGCATCCAGGCGGCGGACTTCATCCACCAATACCTACCCGATGCAAAAAAAGCAACCAAACGCGAACGTTCGCCACAACCTGCACCACTACAGGTTCCGGAGCAACGTACACCAGTGAGGGGTGAATGTGGACAACCCGGAATGGTAACAGGTAATGAAATTTCAATTTCAAATGAAAATGTAGCATCCCCTGAAATTAATGAGGGAGAACCAAGCCCAAAAAGGCTCTGTTCCCACCAACCCTCTTTATCTCAAATTCATTCCCAAACATCGGACATGTCGTATCGTGAGCTACCGCAAAACTCGGTAGAAAATAATACACCCCTAGCAGTAGCGATGGACCAAAACACCATCGAAAAACCACCATCCGAAAATTATATTTCGAAATGCTGGGAACATGATCCAAAAGATCAAGTTGATGCTGGGTTTACAAATCTCAAACCTCCTAAATTTTATTTAGAAAAGTGGGATGGTGACATTCTAGGCTATCCTGGGTTTATTAACGGATTTAATAACTACGTCAATAAACGAAATGATATCGCCATCCCACAAAAAATCAACCTACTGCAAGGGGCCCTACCGAAATTCTTAGTAGAGAAAATTAACCATTTTTCTCCAGACAACGTTGGCTACATCCAACGCCTAAAATTCTTAGATAGTAGGTATGGGGACAAATCAAAGATTCGAGCTGAAATGTGGCTAAAAATAACTGCTTACTCAACAACCACTAACGATACAACATCAATCCTAGATACGTTAGACACCCTCACCATTATGGTAGATAGATATCGTTTACTTGCAAAAGTAATCAACGAGGAGCAATTATTTAATATAGTAATTAAAAAATTCCCACCTCGATCTTATCAAAACACTTTAAAAAGTAGCGAACGCAATGTTAAACATTTGTTCGAAGCAGTTAGATCGTTTATAAAAATTAGAGAATTATCGGAGCCTATTTGTACTTCCGTACCAAAAAAGGTCGATAAACGTAACCCACCCCTGCAAAATAGAAATCCCTCTCAACCTAAAGGCAGGAGAAATTTTGCGATTATTTCCACAGAAAAGAAACCGAATGAAAGAGGACAGAATAAATCCAATCCTCGTAAACGACCAGCCCAACGTTCGAATCGCACAAACAATAGGGATACTAACGCAAATTTATCTAATACAGATGAAGCTGGGATTGTATGGGTCCAACTACCATCGGGGCAACGCATCCCAGCATCGACAGTGCGCACACCCATGAAACCAAATACACTGTGTATTTTCTGCAAAGGTGAGCACCATGCTCACCTATGCAGAAAAAAAGGTTTGTTGGAATCTCGTCATGCGCACTACAAACGCTACCGATTGTGTACGCGTTGTACGCAATCGCACTCCAGTACGCAGTACTGTAAGGCGCTGCCACCCGCAAACTGTCGCTGATTCCAATGCGGCAGTACCGAGCACCACTCGAACTTGTGTCCCGTTATCGAATATCTGATCACGGAAGGCAAAGTCGCAGCATGGGTGGAAATGCTGAAGGACTGCAAGCAGTACCTACCGCGAGGTAACCTGTTTGATAAACAGCAACAAAATTTACCTGCACCCGATCCTAAACAAACTGTAACATTACAGACGACTGCAGATTCAGAAGAAGACATCAATAGTCTCGTTGCGCAGCAACGCCGAGAGGATGAGAACCTGAGTTCCGCATCCGGAGTTCCAGTGTTAAGTGAGTGCTTATCATTTTTTACTACTAAAGATACTGACGCTCATTTCTTAACGTTTTCATTGTACATTCTTGCTCCAAATGCACAAGAACCAGTGAAAATTAACGGCTTTTTTGATTGTGGAAGCAAACATAGTTATATGTTTTACACATATGCCTATGAACACCTCAGAGAAAATTTTTCCAAGTTCGCCGAAACAATCAAATTTTGTGGCCTAGCGGGACAAATGTCAAAACAAATTCGCACCCAAATTGTAAAATTTGAACTATTCAAACGCGATGGAACTAAGGTTCAAATGGAAGCCAATACGGTACCACACATCGCGAACAACCTTTCCAAATTTGATTTTGAAGAATTTAAAAACCGTTATCCACGATATTCAAATATCGACTTTTCAAGCTTGGACCGAGAATCTACGATACATTTATTAATTGGTAATAATTATATGTGGTCATTTATAAAGCACATTAAACATTTGTCACCAACCTTAACCCTAATCAAAACTGATTTTGGAAACATGTTAGGAGGATTCTTAGGAAAACCAACCAAATGTGATGCATTCGAACCATCATTCTTTACATCCCCAGAAAGCATAGAAAACTTCTGGAAATTGGATACATTAGGTATTGAAACCAAGAACTTAGTTGAGGACGATGCTGAAACTGAAGCATTGCACTTATTTTATAGAAATACAAAATTAGTGAATAATAGATACCAAATCAGGTGGCTATACAAATATAGCCCCCCACCCCTGGTCAACAATAGACAGTTAGTATTCAAACAATTAGAAAGACAATTACCTAAATTGCAGAAAAATCTGGAATTTTTCGTAAGATACAATCAGTATTTTATCTCACTAATCGATTTAGAAATGATCGAACCTATCGAAAACAATAGACCCGCAGAAGTGGTACATTACTAACCACACAAGGGTATCTACGATCCAACAAAAAGCACTCCACTCAGAGTAGTTTTTGATGGATCGGCCAAAACCAAAAAGTCTAACTTGTCCCTAAATGACTGCATGCATAAAGGAAAAGTACTGTTAGCTGATCTAATAGTAATGCTTGTAAGTTTTCGTAAGAACCCTTACGCAATAATCGCTGATATTAAAAAAGTGTTTCATCAAATTGGATTGCACCCAGATGACAGAGATGTCACACGTTTCCTATGGATTAAAAATTGTAACAATCCTATAACCAATAACAATTTAGTAACATTTCGATTCTGCTATGTTCCTTTTGGAATCATAATGGCACCATTCTTACTCGCAGCATTGCTATTACATCACTTTCGATTGGTCAACATGGAGTTCCATGAAAAGTTCTTAAAACGATTTTGCGTTAATAATTTAATTGTTTCTGTACCAACGTACGAAGAAGCAAAAGAATTATACACAAAATCAAATAAATTATTCAATGATATCTCCATGGAACTCGCCCAATGGGGCACCAATTGTAAACAGTTAAGAAAAGATTTCAACCCACAACACGCATTAAGCAACCCAATCATCAAAGTGCTTGGCCTGTATTGGGATATGGTTCATGATGTACTTTACATGCCCAAACCAAAACTGTTTACATCTCCATGGACAAAACGCACATTCCTTAGGGTACTATCATCATTCTATGACCCTTTAGGTTGGTTTGCACCAGCATTTGTTCCATCAAGAACGTTCATGAAAGTACTGTGGTCCAAGGGATTGAAATGGGATCAAAAAATCCCACACGATCTCGAACCAACAGCTACTGAGATAATTACTGATCTCAGCAACAGCCTCAACTACTGCATTCCTAGACAATTCTACCTAGAAACTTATGACCCGAATACCTGTCAACTACACGTATTCGTAGATGCATCACAAGTAGCTTACTCCATGGCAATATATATCAGATTTAGCAACACTAAATCAAATTGCCATGCAGTAAGATTTGTAACAGGAAAATCACGCGTAACACCTATGCGACCCATCACAATTCCTAAACTCAAATTGATTGCAGCACTTATAGGTGCACGTGGACTACATTCCCTACGTAAACCACTAGGTTTACAGAACGCACCAACATTCTTATAGTCTGATAGCAAATGTGTTCTTACATGGCTATTAGAAAGAAAAGTCCACCCACAATTTGTAAAAAATAGAATCAACAAAATAAAAAGTATAAAACCCGTCGAATATCGATATGTCCCATCAGCGGACAACCCAGCTGATATTGGCTCACGTGGTTCCTCTATCCACAAACTCTCAGAATCACTCTGGTGGTCTGCCCCAACCTGGCTATCCCAAGATGAAAAATTTTGGCCAGAAACCAATTTTAATATAATCGAAAGCCTACCAGACGAACCAACCAAAATAGATACGCCTGTATTTCATACAATGAAAGAAGTATTATCCTCAACTTCTAAAAAGTCCGTATCAATAACAATGGACGATGAATCAATTTTTGACAAACGTCATCCTGCAAAATATTTAAGGCAGACGAAATCAGCAAAAAGATTCATCCCACACTTCTTCATTGGTCCAAACACAGATCAATGTGAAGTCACACTACCAGAACCTGAGGTTCTGTCTCAACAGTGGATAGCTGATCCACCGAATCAAAGTCAGCCACTTGATTTGACCATCACCAAATCATGCTATATTCCGAAAGATGAAATACCTTTCGAAACTTTCATACATCCACCATTGAATACTCCGTTCAACATAGATATCACAAAATTCAATACTTTATCTAAACCCGTACGTACATTCCTACAATGTATAGAAGCTGTACGACGATTTAGTAAACAACGAATAAGGAGGAAAAGATTAATTTCACCTTATGCATCGTTAGATTTCACATTTAATTTTGCTTTACTCTGCTTAATCAGAGCTGATCAAAAGAAATACTTTGGAAAACTACTCGAAGTACTAGAAAAATGAAATCACCCTCCGTACGTCTTGTACGAAAAATTCCACATCCTGATTGATCCATCTGGGATATTACGTACAGTAAATTATCTACCCGATATAGAGTACGCAAGAGACATGCTATCACCAATCCTGATGCATCCTAAGTCTCACTTAACAAAATTAATTCTGATGCATACACATCTGAAAAACGTACACTCTGGTACAAAATTTACCATAACCAACTTTAGAAGACATTATTTTGTGCCAAAGTCACTAAAAGTGTTACCTCAAATTCTAAAGAAGTCGTGCACACTATGTAAAAAAGCTGAAACAAGACCGTTTAAACAACGAACCTTTTCAGCACTACCAGACTTTTGTCTGGTACCTATCGTAAATCCATTCACCTACAGAGGTGTGGACATCTTTGGCCCATTTATGGTATTTAACAAATACCTGCCAAAATGGAAAGCACAGTTGGCAACACCAACTACACCACTCATTAAAAATTGGGTGTTGATCTTTACGTGCCTGTCTATCAGAGCAGTACACCTACTCTCAGTGTCAAACTTGACAACTGAGGACATCTGGACAGCGTTCTTAACATTTTTCACTGACAAAGGCATGCCCAAAGTTATCCTATCCGATAACGCAGCGCAATTCCACTTAATTGCAACATACTTACCAGAATACTGGAAAATGTTCACTGAAGAACAAAAAATAAAACCTAGCTTAGATGAAAGAGGCATTAAATGGCACTTCATCCCAGCTAAAGCACCATGGTATGGTGGAGTTTATGAATGACTAACTGGCATTATAAAACAAGTGTTTTATAAAGTCCACGGTCATCATTCAATCTACAAACATAGCTTTCAAGCGAGCTTGAAAGATATACAAACAATGGTCAACAGAAGACCACTATGCCCATCTCCAGATGAGCTAGACCAGTTGACATTAACACCCGCACATTTCATGCGGGCCAACTTGGGCCACCTAAGTAATCCGATTAATGAATCGAATAAAGATCCAACTCCTACAGCAAAACAGCTTATGGACATTTGGAAACTCGACCAAGATTACCTAACAAACCTTTGGTTAACTTGGAAGAGACAATATCTCTTATACCTAAGAGATAGACCACCAACTGCGCTCTCCAATCCAGGGCACACGGTACCATTTGTACCAAAAGTAAATGATATAGTACACGTTTTGGACTACACATCCAAACCTGGTGTTTACAAACTTGCAAAAATCATTGATTTAAAGAATCTTGTGACGGCCAAGTCCGTCACACAAAAATAGAATTCTCAAGCAAGCAAACATCTACAAGACCTCTGAAGTTCTAGGCTCCGTTGGAGTTAGACGACTGAAATGTAGAAAAATTCGATACATAGTATCGTGCCTCCGATAGAACCCCTGATTATGACAAAAATAGACTGGTCTGACAAACCAAATTACTGACTAAGGTACGCCATAATTGGACATTATACTCCTCAAAACGGTATAAATATGATTTTTTGGCACCCGCTATTACTGTCATGTGCTTTATAAAAGGTTACGGGTAATAGGTGGCAGAGTGCACTACTTAACTTAGTATCATTGATGTTTATACGACTAGCTAATTCCCAAATATTCCCTTACAGAATCTGTGATCTACAGCCAATAACTTGTTCCATCCTCTCAACATCAGCATCCGGCAGTTAAAACGAACTTTCGTTGAAAGTCTCGTTTTCTTATCACTTCGTTACGTCATAACGCCAGAGAAGAAAATAAAAGTTTTTATTTTGTTCCTATTTTATTTTTAAATTTCTCTGTAAATAACTATTTTTTCATGTTTGTATACTATATGTGTTATCTTTATTGTTTGTATAATAAAATAACATTTATATAACAACATGTACGTCTAATCTTTGTTCTAGATTTCAGGGGAATCTTCGGAGGTGGCCACTGATGGCCACCCAGGAACACCGCCCCCAGTGTCATGGCTATGCCCCACGAATCCTGTGCGCACTAGCGATGCGCAGAGGACTCGACATGACTGGAAATACTGGGCTGAGGCGATGCTAACAGTTGTCTAACAACAAGGCGAGAGCTAAGGTGTGTGACAACAACATATATTATATTCGTCCTTGAGATGTAAAACCAACATTAATTATAAACTCCTCCACTACATTACTTACAGATTTTAATGAAAGTAGGTTGAAAATGTTTATGACTATCCAAAGAATGTCCTAGGCTATTCATATATGAAAATTAAAAAATTAGAAGGGTGTAATAGAAGAAAATGAGAATTCAAAGATTGAAGAAATTACTATGATAAATTTGGTTATTCTTTCAGATTAACAGATTAACGCAGCCGGTTTTATTGTTTTTGTTTTTTTTAAATAAAATTTATTCTTTTTTCTTTTTCTTAATGATTGTATAAAATATCAGTTTTTTTCCAAATTGTGTCTGTTGTTTTTCTCTTGTTTTACTGGAACTGAAAGATAAAAAACAAAATTCCGTTAAAAGTTCGAAATTAATCTTAATTTCTATAACTTAGTTTTTTTTTTTTTGTCATATTTTCGAAAGAACGGCTGAACCGATTTTCATGTTTGAAGTGGTAAAAGAAAAGTTCAACCGTGTAGATGTGACCTTTGAGGAGAAAAGGTATGTACCCCCCTCTGAGGGAAAAGTTGTAGATTTTGAACTCCTATATAACCCCTCCAAGATTTTTTTAGTAATCCTGTGGCAGAGATGTGAATTTTCATCAAAGAAAATTCCACATTTATTTATTGCTAAAAAACTGAAAATCAAAGAAGAAAAAGAAAAAAATATAAGGGAAAAAACAACTGAATCTCTCTCTACAGCTCTCTCATCTTTCTCTTTGGAGTCTTCTGTTCAGAGAATTAATCTGAAGTCGAATTGGTGGGTGACAGCTAGTATTGCTAATTAGTAAAGTAAATTTTGAAAAGTTTAACGGAACATCAATTGGTTGGATCAGGGAAAAAATGTTGAGTAGGTACTTACTTAGTAGTGGTGAGAAATATTGATATTTTTTTACATCGATTCACAAAATATTGTCATTTATTGGCTAAATTAAGGATAAGTTCAGTCAGACATCGATATTTTCCTGTATTTATAAAGGTTGAGGAAGACAGATTTGATGTAGTTGTAGAAAAAATAAAGATATTCGCGAAGTTACATCTCAGAAGTGTGTAATTCCAGCAAAGAAAATATGTAAAGTACAGTATAAGCTTGGAATAATTCACGATTAAGAAGCCACGTTACTTCAGTGTCTTCGAAGGCATCGTGTAAAATTATCAATTCAGTAGCAGTAAAAAATCATGCATGTTTGTTTTGGTAGTGACCACCCCAGTTAACTAAATCACCGTACATCTTAATCAGATATCCAGTTATCAACCTGCCTTTTTCTAATTCATTCTTGTCAATAGATTCATTGTTGATGTTGGGTGCATAGGAGGTGTCAACTTAGGTGGAAATACCATTAAAATTCAAACAATAAACAATGGCAATGTCATCAGTTGACCTCAAATATTTGATGATAGAGCATACGTGATTTTTCTTGACATCATCGGAGCAATTCTGAAATTGAGAAAGGTAATTAACTGCAAAGGCGATGTCTGGTCGTGTGCCTCTTGAGATGTATAATATTGCTCCCATCATGGATCTGTACACTCTATAATCTATGTTGTTTGTTTTGCCCTGCTTCAATCTTATCTTCATAGGAATTTTCAAAGGGTTGGAATCACAAGAGTTGGTATTTTTGGATTATATTTTCAACCTGTCTCAATTTTGAAACCGACTAAATATGTTGTGTTGTTGATCTGTTTCATCGTAAGATGAGTTTCAAAATGATCAGTTGTTTCCTGAATCTATTCTGTTTTTTTTAATTTGTTGCAAGGAGTATGTCATCAATGTAAAGGCTATCCCATCTGAATCACCTTTACAGATTTACACACATCTGTCAATTTTTGATTTTATAAGATTGAAATTTGAAAGATGAGAATATAGTAACTCAATCTAATTTTTACTGGAGGTTTTTAAACCATAAATAGATTTTTTTAATTTGAATTATGTTGGTTTTTTGATGTTGCAACCTAAAGGGATATTTAAATAGATGTCATTCTTAATTTGAGAATTCAGATAAGTAGTCTTGACATTATATTGCACTAACTGTAAGTTCAGCATGTTTGTGACAGACAAAAACCATCGAATTAACCACAACTAAACTTCAGATGTATAAGTTTTAGTCATAGTGTATTCTGATCTATCCATGAAACCTTTGGCAACCAATCTTGTCTTGGGGCACATAACAACATTTTTATTACCTTTGGCCATAAAAGTCTAACATGCGTTGATCAATTTAGCATTATAAGGTTGATCAATGACTCTTCAGATTTTAAAATCTGACATAGATTTTAATTTATCACTGACAGCCTTTATTCACTTGTCTTTGAAAGAGTCGTTGAAAATATCACTTAACACAACTGGCACACAACCTTCTAAGAAGAATCTATTTGGATCTGAACATTTTTAATTACATTAACATGATATGTAGCTTCAATCTTTTCAACAAGGGGCTAAACTTGAAGTTCTTCAGGCTTATCAGTAAAATTGACTAATATTATTGTTTCATCGAATATAACATCATATGATTTGTAAAACTTCATATCAACTGGATCCAGCACTTTGTTTCTGACATTAGAAAAGCCAATGATATAGTTTTTATAGAAAGAAATTTTGGATCTAAATACTCCTTTTCATTCTTCTTGGATTTGACTGCTGTTTGCTGACCCTGTTCAATAGGAACACACTTAGAAGTGATTGCACCAAATACACAAAGATAAGAAATATCGGGTTTTGTCCCATATAATTTTTTGTAGGGGATCATATTGCCCTGATTGACATGTGTAGGACTTCTATTAATAATATGAACAGCTGCAAGAACAATTATAGACCATAGTCTGTAATCTATTTTTAAATCATTTAAATGGTCCTAACATAAAAACCCTAAATTCAAAAAATTATTTTTGAGAGGATATAATTTCATTTTCAAAAAAAATTTATAAAAGTCCAATTGAAATTAAATTAATTAGATTAAAAAAAAATCTCGAATAATAAATGAAATTCAAATAATTCATATGAATAAAATTTTCAAATAAAATCAAATATTAAATGATTCAACTAAGTTTTTGTTCGATCAAGTAAAATCACACAAAATAAATTCAACAACATACAATGAGAAATTTGTGCAAAATTCAAAAATTGCAAGTTCAGGAAAAATGATGGTTTGAATTGGAAAAATGCCCCAATAAATATGACATAAAATATTCAATAGAAAGTTAAAGTTAAATGCATTGAACTATAATAAAAGCGTGGAACGAAAGTACAAAAGAAGCAATGCTTATGTCGTGTAAAAGTACACTCTAGGACAAAAGTGTTTGCAAAAATTGGCAAGAGCCTTACCGTAAATTGTCTGATTGCAATTATTTTTTGAACCAAAAATATCCAAAAATTATGAGAATTTGGGTTTTAACATAAAATTTTGATACGATGAATAATAAATGCACAAAAAATATTGAATGTTATAAATAAAATTTTTAAATACCTAAAATTGAGTTAGTCGAATTAACTCGTACAGCAAAGTACAATTTTTTCTAGTATGATGATAAAATTAACAATTGACGTTTAATTATGACAACTCTCATTGTGATGAACTAGTTTTTGATGAAGTTTGTGCTGACTTTGACAAGTTATGATGATGTAGAATGCAGCACTTTAGTTGTTTGAGACAGCACTTCAATGAAACTTGAGTAATTTTAGCAATTTTGGGTTAACTAATTGCACTAGAATGAAGATTAAAAATGTTTTTCATAACATAGAACCAATTTGATGATGTAGAATTCTGTTTATAATGCATTAGTTCAAGATGATATTTCACCAATTTGACTTTAACAAATTAGTTCCACAAAAGCAGGGAAGCAACTAATGACTTATCAGACTTTCAGGCAACTCAAGCAGGGCTCCTGACAAGTTCAATAATTGATGGCAGCCTTGGAAATTCAAATAATGTGGCTAGACTTAATACGCAAGAAGGGTATAAGTCTTTTCAGGAAATGATGAAATTGATACGATATCCGTAGAAAATGAACTTTTTGATTAAAAGAGTATGACTTGAAAGTTTATCAGCAAAACAAGTTGAAACTAATTTATATAACTATTGAAAAATTTCACAAAAATTACAATTCAAACCATTTAAATTGTGCCTGACAAACGTTTTCAATTATAAAATATTAGTAAAAATATGTTTTATGTTTCAGAGTTTAAAAATCTTAACCAAGGGATGCTAACATATAGAGGTTGAGGAAGAAAGATTCGATGTAATTGAAGAAAAAATAAAGTTGTTCGCGAAGTTACATCTTAGATATGTGTAATTGTAGCAAATAAAATATATAAAGTACGGAGTTTTAAAAAGTATTTAGAAACGAGTTCCTACGTACATAGTTGAACAAATGAGCAGTGGAACAAGTATCGGTGTAACTGCAAGTATAAAAATATAGAAGTGTTTATGTAAAGAAAGTCCAGTGTTTGCATGAGTGTGAGGGGAAGAGGATTGGTGGTCCCAGCAATATTTTGACATAACAATTTTTAAAATATCGATATTTTCCCTTAAATATCGATATGTGTCGATATTTTCTTTTAAATATTGATGTTTCGATATTTTTCGCACCCATACTATCCAAAGAACATGAAAAAGATGTTGTAAATTTAATTTATCCTGACGTTGTTGGTTGTTTTTATCATTACAAGTAAAATAGTTACTTGTGATACAAATGTATAAAGTAGGTGAGTTTGATCCCAGTGTAATTTTTCAGTACAAGCGGAAGACGAGTGATGCAAATCACATGAGTATCAATCACCTACTATATACTGGTGTGTGACTCACTATTTTTGCAGCACCTTTCTCGAAAAAAAGAAAAAAATGGTGAAAGTTAAATATTTTTGCGTATGGGAAACATATGAATGCAAACTATTTCCCTATTTTAACGAAATATTGTATTGTAGTGGCTAGGATGCTTTTCTACCAACGCTGATGTCAGAGATCCGAATCCCTGAAATCGAAAAACTTTTACAAAAAAAATGAAAAGAAAATGACAATGTAGGATAGGTGCAGTAGTAAGACCGGTGTATAAAATGACACATGCGCCCAAGGCGATGTGTAAAGTAACGGTCTTAAATGGTTCTAAAATTGCCTGCTTTATATACCCTGAAGGTGCGTATGAAAATGGAGCTTATAAACAGATGTTGTAAAAAATATGTTTATATAAGGACAAGCTTTTTTTTTATTTTTTTTTTTTGTGAGTGTGTGTGAAGTCGAGAAATAAAACGAAATTCACGTCTGTAAAAAAAAAAAAGAAAGTTGTTTATCCTTTCCATAAATGGTAATTTGTTTAAAAAAATTGATTTTTTTTTCAACCGTGTCGCTTAAAATTTTCTCTGTGCGTGTGGAAATTACACGTTCAAAATTTTATTTTTAGATTGACCTCTTCTTTTCCTCCTAAAATTCTATGTGTTTTACATGTTAAGTCATGCAAGTCATGCAATGTTATAAGAATAATGGTAATATGATGCCCGTGGTTAAGGGTAACACTGAGTATAAGGCGTAGTAGTTTTTGAAGAATAGGCCTAATACCGATTTCATAATTTGGAGGAAAACTAGTGGAAGTTGAGAGCTGAGTTAATAAATAGGATCGTTGCGTATACATCAACAATTTGTAAAATCAGAATCAGGTAGGGAGGTAGTTTAATTTTGGATCGACATTAGGACACATTGGGAATCAGAAAAGATTACAAGATAAGGAGGTATTTCAGATAATAATTAGTAGACTACACGTACCTATACTGCGACTACAAAAATCTCATTGGTTTTTGCTGTATATATAAGCGGCATCAAGTGATAAAAGCGGTTTGAGGTTAAAAGGGATAGGACGGGAGAGTATGAAGAGAACAACTTCAACTTTAGAACTATTTGCGAAAATATGAAGATGAAAAGATTTACCTGTTTTAACGCATTCTTGAGTTAGACACAACTTTGATTGAAGCTCTGTAAGAAAAAAAAAATTTTTTTTACATATTTTACCATTATTCAAAATTTCAAAGAATGAAACAGAAAAGAAAAACTTCGCTTTGGCCTGTAATTTTAATAAGACAGATCGTTTAAATTTCATACCTCAAATTTTGTTACTTGAACATAGTGGGTTTTGTCATCCCTCACAATGTCAAAATATCTCGTTTTAAATGTTTTATAAAATCTTCAGCGTAATCTCAGGATTTGAATAAAGATTTATTTTTTTCACTCTCTGTTTTGTTTCATGTCTTTTCTTTTTCCCTTGTTCCTTTGCCGCATCGAACAAAAAGTGCGGCTGTTAAGTCTCGTCGGAAACAGAAAATGGAAAACTTGCACAAATACCCGAGCTCGCATATACATACACATAATATATATACACGCACACACCCACACACACACACGTTTCTCACCCTTATCTACCCCAACTCACCCATCCACACCATCTTTTAACTCGTAGCTCTTCAGGTTGTGGTCACTAGAGTGAAAGATACAAAATACACGCACAGTTCTCAAAACAAAACATTGCCCTTAAAAATATGCTGTATAAATTGTTTGCACTCGAGAAAACAGCGTTTTTTACTCAAATATTCGAAATCTTATCCGACACGTTTCGTTTTTTTTTTTGTTTTGTTTTGTTTTGTTTTGTTTTTCTGCTTTCGTAGCTTTTTTTCTCTCTCTCATAAATTTTCCCCGTGGAATCGTTTTCTCATCGTTTATGTGGAAAAACGTTTGTACAAAAAGAAAAGCTCAACGTCGTTGCATGAGATATTTTAAGTTGGTTAACAATGTATAAATCGTATGACCTGTAAAATAGTTGACAGAAGGGAAACACGACATTTTGTAAAATACACGCAACACAAATCTTTCAGGGAAAAAAAAAATGCCAATCTCGCGACGTGGTTTGATTGATTCTAAAATTTGTGGATGACCTCCAGTGAAAAAGAATGAAGGAATTGCTTTGTCAGGCGTTTGATGAGGGACTCTTCGAACAGGGAGATAGTTTTTTTTTTTTTTTGTCAATTTCAATTGTTTTTTCATATCAGTTTGAATGTTTACCATACATTTTATCATTCTAAAACCAACAGCGCAAATATTCAAAAACATTACGTTCTACTTAAAAATTTTGTATTTAAAATTTTTTCTGCAAACAATTTATATTCATGCTCTCCCCTAATTTTCATAATTTTAAATAAAACTAAGATGATTATTATAATTTTAAAAACAGGTGAAGTCGAAGAAAAATAAGTCAAAAACAAGATGATAAAATGTGTATCTACTGTATAATACAACAAACTGCATTATCCGTCCCTCGGGCAGGTGTAATGAACTATCATTCAACAGAACTTGTCAAAAACTGCAATTTTCAGTGAAAACATTTCAACTTGATTACAGCTTTCAAATTTTTTGAATTTATCGCGCCAATAAAGGGGAACTGAGAACTTCAAGTGTTGAAAGAAAAGGTCCGGAATCAAAACATTCCGTGAAAACTTTCTAACTTAATTACAGCTCAGAATTGTTTTGGTGTTTTCACATCTCAAAACAGACGCTCGACGCAAAAACCATTCAGTAGAACTGAGAAAAATTTTGAAAAGAACAGGTTTAGAACTAAAACTTTTGAACATAGTTGCAGCTCTCAGAGTAGAGCTTTTGAAACGAAACTTCGTACGAACCATCTAAGGATAGACATCTATGCGAAGCCAAAATTTTGTGAAAATCTGTCAAGTGGGAGAGGCGTGATGCTGTGACAAAAAAAAAGAAACTTCAATTTATAATATACAGATTCAGTCATGTATAAGCAGTAGCCGGCAGAAAAGGAATGCTAAAACTCGGGGATAAACTTGCTGACACATCAAACCATAATACAAAACGTGATTTGAGGGTATAATTAGTGCGAATGAAATTATTTTTCCTTTACATACCCTTTCCATCGGATATCATTCGTGTTTTGGGTATTTTATAAATAATTACAACCTATGCTACGTAAATTGAAAGTAGGATTAAAAAAATTTCGGTTACAATTTGGACAATTTAAATGAAAGAAAAAAAATTAAAAAAAATAAAAATGAAGAGAGAGTAAGTATTTAGGTACCTATAATGTACCTATGTACCCATAAATAACCTAACTTCCCTAAAGGAAATATTAAAAAAAAACTTTAACTCACCAGCAACTCCGTTAGAAAAAATAGGTTTTCGAAAAATGCAAAATTGGGTAGTCACTAAAAAGTTAATCGTAATAAATGTTTATTCCGAATTACGTTTTTATTGGTCCAGAATTGGGCATTTTATAGGCGAAATAAAAACGAAAGTAGTGTTACCAGAAGTACCATGCAATCGATTAACACCAAAATTTATAGCAAATTTTAATATTGTTTCGAATTTCGTAGCTATTGATCGAAAATATAGCCATAGAGGATGTACCGTACGGCTGATCTGCACTAAAATTTATAACAAGTTATAATATATCATAGTGAATATTTGTTTCAAATTTCGTAGCTATTGGTCAAAACTTAGAAAATTTATAGCCAAAACAAAAATGAAAATAGTAATACGAAAGTACCGTACGACCGATCCGCAACAAAATCAGTAGGTCAGGTCCTTGGCTTAGTACTAATGTTCGTTCCAGATTCCGTGATTATCGGACAAAAATTGCGACCTGTACCGTGGTATCAAGAAATTGGCTTTTTTATATATATATAAATATATGTAATGTGTGTATATATATGTATATGAATTTGAGTTATTGGTGTCAAAATTTTCCTTGAGTTATGAAACGAAAAACGTACCTACCCCACCACTAGGTTGTTCCATGACACAAAGATTAATAAGTAGATTTTCAATAGAAAACCTACTTGAAAATAAGGGTTGAAATTCTTCATGTGGTGTATCATCGATAACGAGCAAATGATGTTTCCATATTACTGACGTAGTAAAAATTTCGAATCGACTTGACGGGAACGAGAGTGAAATAAAAATAATTGACATCGATGAAATATATTTGATTTAGAAAAATTATTTTATGCAAAGGAAAACGAGTTGCATTTCGTTATAGGGTTGTTTGTTGTTGTGTTTTGTCTTCCTCTTGTCATTTGTATTTTACATATGATTTATGGTGAATTAAGATAGACACGAAACAAACAAGAGAAAAAATGACAACGGTATTGTTTTTTTCCATTATATAGAATGATAAGAATCTTATCGGAAAAGAAAAATGAGAATGCCTTCGGTTGTTATTGGTATTTTATATCTTCTGCTCCACCGACGTCAGAAATTTATTCATTTTTAATATTTCGTTATTATTCGACAATGTAGCCGCAAAAGTATCGGCAAGAAGTTTTAAAGCAACTAGTAACGTCTTGATGACGTATGCTGAACCTATCTGGAATTTGTAATTTTGAACAATGATTGGACCAATTACAAATTATTGTTCCCCAAGGATCGATTTATACGCTCCAACTTTGTACTATTGTTTGGAAATCATAAAACTTTCTTATTGTTCAAGTCTTAAAAAACTCTACTCCCACCAATCGGTGAATCTCTTAAAAAACAAAAATATGGGGGGGGGAACCTCGGTATAGTATTATCTTCTACTACCACTTTCCCTGCCTGGCGGAGTAGAATTAAGATGTAAATTCTGCCTTTCGGACAAAATGTATGCGGTATTGCCAACAGAATACACCTGATACTATCAATGAGCGCACGAAGCACTGATCTGCCTCTCCCTTCTTGTATCCTTCCCTTGAACACAGGAGAGAAGAGGAGTCATTTGATGACATTTCAATCTAAATATCTCCTCGTCATATTCCATAACTGGTGGCATAACCAAGTAGCGCGCCTACAGTCTTTTTGTTAAACAAAATTTACGACTTGTGAATTCAGTCCCTGGCAACTCCACTCCATGTATAACTGTCTAGGTACTCATGGAAAAGTAGCAACCAGTCACCCCACCCATTTAAGAAAGTGATAGTAAGACTCCAGCTTGGACATACAATTTTCATGGGCACATTTCTTCTTGGTAGAGCTGCACACATGCTTGTGAATCATATCTTGCGTCCTTGCTCTTGACAGGATTTCACACTTATTCTCAACTATTCAGAATTCACCCCACAACACATACAGAACCAAATTTTGAGTTTGATTTGAACTATCCTAGGAAAAAATGATGCCTGAGTGATATTGAAAATAGAAAAATTTCAAAGTCAAATTAATTAATCTGGTAAACAGAAATTTTTTTCCACCTATATTCATAATTTGCTACTTAAACCTCAACATGTTTTATTTAATATGTGATGACAGCCACTATCCAACAAAACAAATAATTGATACCAAATAAATATCAACTAGTGCCATCAGTTTATTTCTTCTCGCAACATGAAATCAGTAATATTTTAATTAAGAAATGTTTAAAAATACTCTGAATGAAGTGATCAATCTAATGTCATTCTCAAAAATCAGTCATTTTTTTAAAGAGAATACTGCTTGAATGAAGTAGTATACCTACCTACATAGAATCCTAAAAAGTTAGGCCTCGTGTATACTGTGATAGTCTATTACAATAGTTGATCTCGTGACAGTGAATTATCACAGTATAGTCAGTCACTAGCCCGACAGTATTCTCATATTATTACAGAGACATGATAGCTAACCACACTACCTCGATAGTACTATCGCAGTATCATTATCATAGTGTACATGAGCCTTCTAGTAGAATAAAATTAAGTATCAAAACCAAAGATCACTGTTGCTGTACCCTTTCTAGAAGGATTGTATAGGACAAAAAAAAAGTTTTTACCCAACATATAAATTTTCTAAAGTCGTGTTAAAACACTTGAAATAGGAATACACATTAGTTTTCATTTTCTGTACAATTATAGATCATTCATTATGATTAAAATAAAGTCTGTTTACAACTCACTTACAGGGTGGCTTTCTAAATTAACCTAGTAAAATAAGATTAAAAACTGAATTAAAACTAATACAACGTTTTACACCTTTAAATATGGTAAGGGCAGTCTCCTGAATAAATAATAAAAATAAGTGACTCCCAACCTCATATGCTTCCTCCTTTGGAGAATCTAGTGTAACTACTTCTGATTTTTTCACGTTTCTCATCTAAATAAATACACAAAATACAGTAATAATACATTGTGTATAGAGGGGTGAACGTTGTTTAGATGTGTCGTAGGCGAGCGTAGCAAGCCGAAGACAAGGGTTGCACACTGGGTAGCTGCAAAAAAAAACAATTCCCCCCTTGGTGCACACGGTACTTTATGCACCGACACGTTACTGTTGACCCAATAAAAAAATTGTAAGAACCTTTTTTATAAGAAAATTTATGGGCTTTATTTTCGTGTAAACCCATTTATGCCGTAAAATTGAAAGGAAAAATGTTATTATGGAAAAACAGGTTTTGAGTTTTCTTGTAATATTTTCACTCAACATTAACTCAAAATGACTTCGTTTTTGTGAAATCTGATGATAAAAATTAATTTTTCGTTAAATAATAGAGGGGATTATAACTGAAAATTTTTTTTTTAAATCTATTAGTTCTTGAAATTAACAACAATTTAAAAAACGTCAATTATTCCATTAATTAGCTACTTTTTATTCTTTAATAATGAAGAAGTTATTGAGGATAAAAAAAAATTATAAGTGGTAAATATAAAAAAATTTTCACTTCTTTCCAGCAATACCAACCTCAGCTTTCTACCTTCAATAGCAGCTGAGAAATTATTGAGTGAAAGACGATAGGTTTTTCTCAAAATAAAAATGTTGTTATTTCAAACAAGATTTTCATAATATTTTATTGGCAATACTGATTTTTCGGTCCTTGGATCAAAAATTGTACTTTTCGAACCTATAAATTTCACTCTTAGGTCTTTGGACCAGAAAATAATTAAGTGTGGTCATTTTTGAAAAATGTTCAGTCCTATTGCCAGAAAATAGCCCTCTGATCCAAAAAGATGAACTTTCAATCCTAAAGTGAGGGCAAAAAATATGCTATTATGGACCGGAGGTGCATAAAAATATTTTCGTGAAAAATGATGTGCATAAAATTTAATAAAAGATCAAATAAATCATTCAAAAATAATAATTTTTTTTCATTATTTTTTAGAAATCATGTTCATTTCTGAGGCGCCATGTACATACTAGTCTGAAGTATGATGTTCAGCCCATACAATGATGAAAAATAACTATATACTAATTTGTTCGGTCGTCTTTACATCAGTTTCCTAAATAAAAAGTAATACAGATTATTTTGATTTAAAAAAAAAATACCTTTCATTACGACCTCGTATCTCTGCCCCTATGAATTATGAAAACAATGGACATCATTTTTTACATGGCTATTTTTATGGCATATTTATTCATTAGGTAAAAAAAAAAAAGTGAAAAAACCAAAAGTAGTTTGAGCCCTCAGGAAGAAGCACAGGGTATGGGGGTCACACATTTTTAATATTATTTAGAAGCCCGCCTTCATTAAATTTCCAGTGTAAAACCACTTGTTACTTTTAATTCCGTTTTAAGCCCTTTTTGAAGCTTAATTTAGATAATTATACCACACTATATATCCATCATATTTATTAATTTAAAGCAAGTTTTACTCAAACTACCCATTTTACCGGGTAAATATTGGGTATAAACTAGGTATTTTGGATAAAAATATTTTTACCCATGTAAGAATCCATCACTGTTTGTATGACTGTGTGCTTGTGTTTATCATTAACACAAGTACACAGCTAAACAAAAATGGACGTTCAGTGAGGTCAACTACCCCCACTGCATTAAATCTATACGCCTCATTTAAAATACATAGGAAATTTACGTTTTTACCCAAATTTTTGGCCATAATTCTTTTATTTAATGAGATAGCTACTTTTTTGTAATAAATGAAATTTTAGGAGATGTTTCAAAAAATAAAATAAGCCGAAAAATAATAATTTTAACCTCTTAGAAGCCGAGAAAATTGAAAAAGAAGATGGAATCGTTGATCAAATTAGCTCAATTTAATGTTATTAGTAAACTTAACCCTAAAGACAGCTGATGATAAGGCTCGAAAACAGTGAATTCATAAAAATGAGTAGTAGTAATTAGTTCATCTTTCTGTTACTTGGAAATTATTTGACCAGTACTTTCACGTTAAGTAGGTAACGTTCTTGTAATTGCAATAGTCAATTTTTGGGTAAAAACTTCTCACATATCTCTAATTATGTCGTAGTTGATACCTCCATGCGTAATTATTGTTCTGGAATTCGCCCCAAAATCCAAATTCTTAAATTTTGGAGAAAAAAATTTTGTTCTAACGTAGAATGACGAATAACGATTCAAAGAGAGGGTTAATTCTTATTTCTCAAACACACCGAGTAATGACTGATCTTGCATTAATTATTAATAGTAGATTTCGATTTATACTTATGACTGTATGACTGTGAGAAATGCTTAATGGGCGATAATTAATTTTTTTTCTAATTCGAACATTGTAGCCCCCAACTACCGACGAGTATCCCATCATCATGGCGCATCTCTCAGTGTTGAAAATTTCCATATTCGAAAAATCGTACCTAAATTGTCGAAGACGTACTCACTTGCGTTGTTGCAGATATGTCCATTATTGAGCAACGAGATGACGACGACTACGACGATAAAAATGCAACAGATGATGGTAACGCAGGTACGTCGTATGGGGCAAAAGGCATCCTTCAAATAGAAGAAGCAGTTCCTTCGCCGGGTGAAACAGGTTAGATTCTCATTTTCCTGACCATTCACCGAGTAGTACGAGGTGAAGGGATTGTCGTAAATACGTATCTCCTCGTGTACCGAACCTTTGGAGCCTTTGTTCGAGTTCCTCGTGTAGAGCACTCGTGTCTCCCTGCGCGCCATTTCCACAAAGGGTTGGTGCGGCTGCTGCTGGCGTTGATAAGGGCTGGTGGAGGAGCATCTCTCTTCCGTTTCATTCGTCGCTGGTAAAATTTCAATTTCCGTACCGCTTTTCGATGGTAATTTCAAACCAGACGAAGATAAATCACCTAGATTAAGTTCTTCGGTTTTTATCGCATTCATAATGCTCGCGTATTTTTTCTTCCTCTTCTTCCACCGCTTTCTTTTGGTTGTTCTTTCCGCCTTTATTTTCTTTCTTGCTAGCTTGCTTTCTCTTTTTATTCTCTATCACCTTATGCTTTTCTCTAATTTCCCAGAAAATAAGAAGACTGAAGAATAAATAGGATGTGTGTCTATATATCCACATGAAGCGCACCCAGCAGATCAGCAACGGAAAATTTTCTGTCGATTGTTACCCATTTCGTCATGCTAGCAAGATATGCACGAACTCTGATCTGAAAGCAAACAAACAAAAACAAAAAACAACATATACTCGTAGTTCACGTATTAAATCCGCGAATTTGGATGGAGTATGTTTCAACGGCTACTCTTCCTTGCATGGAATCATCATTTCCTTTTCAGAACCAAGCAAATGGTTGAGATATTCCCGAATTTTGCTAAAAATTACACAATTTGTTTTTTCTTTCGTCGCTACATACCTACATACGGACTATTGGACTCATATAAAAGTGAAGTATTATACAAGAATTTATCCTCTAGTTTTAACGATAGAGTACCTACCAGTGACGGGTCCGGGGGAAAATGGGGAAATTCTCCTCAAATGCCAAAAAAAAAAAAAGAAAATGAAAGGGAAAAAATTGAAGAATGACCCGGTATTCAGGTAAAAACTATCAAAATTTATATTGAAGACAAAAAAAAACAAAGGCTTTAGAACACCCACGCGATACTGATGCAGTAAAATAAAATTCAGGCTTAAAAACGGAAGGTGCACACTGACGCCTTACCTATACGGAATTTAGAATACGATATTCCTGCATTTGGGGCAATATTCCACATTTTGTAGCGATGAATTTTTAAGTAAGTCTCTGTAATAATCTACTCATTAATTTCAATTCGGTATTAAACTATAGGGATGGGGGTGGGTATGGATTTTGTTTTATAACTTCTAGAAAATTTTGGTAATATTTGCTGAAATTCATACAGGTATTTATACTTAATTAAATCTATTACATTTTCTTGTTACCTCAGTATTGGTCTTAATTTTAGTCGGATAGTTACAAAATTTGGTACAAATAATAGTACTAAACCAAGGACCATGACTTAGTGATTTTAGTGTGGACTAACCAGTGTTTTCATTTTTATTTTGACTATATAATGCTCAATTTTGGACCAATATTTATGAAATTTGAAACAAATATTCGCTTCAATCTGTTGTAACCCGCTACCAATTTTTGTGCAGATCGACTGGACCAGTGATCTTCAAGCCGTGGCCCTCGATGATTTGTGGTAGCTCGCAAAAGAATTTACAAATGAGGAAATATTAAATTTTCATTTTTTATAATGGTTACTGATAAATTGTTTTTATCTTCAGGGGCTTTAGGATTTTTAAATTCAAGTTTAAAATTAATATATTTTAATTCAACTTATATTTTTGAAAATGCTGATCAGGGTAATATTCACAGTGGAGAAGTTTTGGAGGTCAGACCACCCTCAGTACATGCTTTTGAACACTAGAAAAATCTTTAAAAAATTTTTCGCTTACTCTGCTTTGAAAACTATTTTCTCAATAAAATTAGTAACTCTTTTTCCCCAGTGGTGAATCCTGTACAAATCACAGGTGCTGATGAATTTGTTTCAACTTTATAATTTGAAGGGGCACTGGTATTATCCAAATATGTATTTTGACCAATGTGTACAAAAAGCCTGAAGGTTTCTGGGCTAGATGGTACAGTGAGGATACACAAATAAAATGTGTTTGAAATGTTTGCTTACCCCAATACGGAGGCTGTCTAATTTGTCTGGACAAATCTGACCTCTTAAGGAATGCTCCAGTGTGCATTAAAAAGTATCGCTCCGGTGTGCTGAAGTCTTGAGTCAATTCCTCAAAATTATTGGCATTTCTTCTCCTAAAATGACGCTGTTGATCCACCACTGGTATCTATTAAATTTAATATAGGAAGCACACCCATCTAAATGCTGCTACGAGAAAGGGCACAATTTTGAAGTTATTGTCCTCACTCCTAAGGTACTATATTAAAATTTGCCTGCCCCAAGAAATTTTTTTTCTCAAATTAAAAATTAGATGAATAAATGGAAAAATGTAATTATTAATTCAAAAACTCAACAAACACAAATTTTGTAGATAAAAATGAGATTGAAAATTGAATGATTTTACTAGGAGTGGGGATATTTTATCTCGAAATTGGTACCACTTTTTGTTTTGCATGCATTTTCTATTATATCTAATACTCTGTAGTTTCAACTCATATAGTATGGTTAAAAAATAAAACAAGTTAAAGTAATCATGATAATATTAGGACCGAGGACAGGGAGGGACTACAGGTACAGGTGTACCGGGCCCAGAGCTTAAAAGAGCCTAATTCTGTTCTTAACTTTATATTTATAATTACACATTTACAACTATAAGTGTTTTCTGCTTTTAATGTATCTAGGTCAGTAATCATGAGCAGGAAATTTTAATACAAATTATTTGATTTTTATTAATTTAACTGTTCATAATTAGTCTGTTTAATTTGTATGAAAGTCTTTGAGTATGAATATAACATGGAGTAGCATTTCTTTTAAGTTACCATTAGATTCACACCATTATGGTAGCACTTTTTAGCGAGCAAATGTACTTATTATTACAATATAAATATATATATTATGGATAAAGTACAAGTATGGTCATTATGCATAATAGTAGGCAAAATTGGAAAATGTAATAAAATTTTGGTTTCCTCAAAAAATTTCTCTCTTTGACCAGCCATTTTTAGTTCTGCTATTCCTGATAGAGCAAAGTAATAATTTTATCGCATGTTAAGGGTACACTGTAGTCATTTAATCAGATTTAGATGTAATTTAAAAGTAGGATTAGGTGGGACCACAAAATATTAAGTTGCGCATTCATTCAGTAGGCAAATGCTGCAAACAGTAGCGAACAAAATGTACCTGAAAAATACAAATACTCAGGGTGTGGTAGATAGGCATTTTCTTTGTAATCTCATCTGTTATCGACTTCTGATGAGCAACAGGTAGTGATGAGCGATAGTACTGATAGTAGGTCGATGAACTATCGCTGCCGATAGTTTTTGTTAAAACGTTCATTTTGGCCTTATTTTACAAAATTAGACACTTTAGAGTTTCTTTAAAAAAAAATTGAAAAAATTTATACCATTTTTCGAACTTAATAAGAGAAAATTGTTTCATCAAAAACTATCGAAAAACTATTGATACTATCGATAGTTTTTATTTTTTACCAAAGATTAATCGATAGTAAAAAATTATCAACTATCGCCATCACTAACAATAGAGCGCACATTTGAGGTGTTTGCTGGTATTTGCAAACAGATATTCACTTGGCGAATTCTCTCTGTTTCCATTGTTCGCGAGCATTTCAAGTGAATACACACCTTTAAATATAGCAAAGAACGCACGCCCATCCAAACATATCTACGTGAAATGGCATCACTTTTGAAGCTATTTTTCCCACACCTTTGGTACGGAATTCAAATTTACTTGCCCTACATTCGGGCCTGTTGCCATCGGTAATAACGAGAATTTTTTTTTTTTTCAAAGAACTAAATCTACTGAATGAATAAATATAATAATTAATAAAGTTCAGAAACCGCAGCAAACATAAATTTCGTAGATTAAAACGAAATTTAAAATTGTACTGTTCTGTGAGAGTGGGGATATTTCATCTCAGAAGTGATTCCACTTTTCGCTTCACGTGTGTCTTCTGTTAATTATATTAAATTCTCTGTGGGTGGGACGACTAAAGTGTTCTTTACCCAGGGAAGCATTGGCAGGCATTAATTCGGAGGAAAATTGAGAGACTCTCTTGGAAAAG
This sequence comes from Ericerus pela, assembly GCA_011428145.1. Lineage (NCBI taxonomy): Eukaryota > Metazoa > Arthropoda > Insecta > Hemiptera > Coccidae > Ericerus > Ericerus pela. Next base: position 71,576 of record WOFM01000507.1, read on the forward strand.
ACTGACGCTGCAAACATTGAAGGGTAATGAAGAATCAGTATTTTCACCCAACAATCCAATTCATAATGCTCGTCAACCTGTATCATCTTCGTTTCTGAAATATTTGAATATTATCATTGGTGTGAACCAAAACCTAACTGCCATAATAATTTACGAAAATACAACACACAGTTAATCCAACTTTAAAGGAAAAAATACGAAATGTGTCGAGAACAAGACAAATGGCTTTAATCAGTCTTAAAAAATAAGGTAAAAAAATGAACGTTACTTCAAATTCTAAATTCCCTGTAGCTAAATTTCTAAACGAAGTACCTGTTCAAATTACAATAATCAGTTTGTTTTTAAATATTTATTAAACCGCCCAAAATCAAGTGGGCGTTATTCACAATGTCTGGTTCATAGAGTTTTCTATTAAATTGCGCCGTCATTTTAGCCGAATAATACCCAATGATGGCCGTAGGCTCAGAATCGGTTTCGAGTTCTTTGCCGCCCCGGGCTGTAATATTTTCTGCTACCTTTTTTTTCACTCCCATCCACAACTTTGATCTGTTGTTTGTATTTTTTTAGCTGTAAATTTTGCCACCCCACACCAGGCTTAAGCCATTGTAGACCCAGGTGGAGTGAAGTGGTCGTGTAGGCTGTCCCAATAATGATTTACTCTGATTAATACCTTAATGTACATATTTTTTTTTTTTTTTAAATCTATCAAACCATTTTTTTCTTATGTAGATTTCGTGAAATTTACTTATTGTGACGGGTGGCATGTCACGATTTCAAGAAAAGTCAACTACTATTTTTCGGATCATGATCCCCAAACCCTAAAAATACTTCCTAAATATAGTTTATATTTATGTATCGTAGGTATACCCATAACATATATAGGATATAAAAAATTTGTCGACAAACTGGATGGCGTATTTCTTTACGGATCGGGGCGAAATTTTGTTTATGGGTTGGTATTTTGGGTCCATATCACGATCAGTTTTGAAGATAGGTTGAATTCGCACGTTAGTTTCAAAATGGGGCTATTTGAATTTTAAATATGAAGAAAATGGGGGCTCAGCGTAATTTTTTACAGATCAGGACAAAATTTCGGATGCGTATACTTTGGGTGTATATCTCGGTCAAGTTGGGAGAGGGACAAATCAGACTATTAGTTTTGGAATCACGGTTTTTCGAAGTTTTCATTATACACAAAATTCTTAGAACTTAAAATGAACGCAGGCCGCAGTATACATAATATGAAATTCTGTCTATTCTAGACGAAATCTGCCTTTTTGACTGGCATGTTCTTGAAATTTTTTACGCCTATTTTATTACCTTGTTCATTCGAAGTCTCTCGGAGTTCTTAATTTTGTGTTTATGTTTTTAGCAATTCGTAATTGTCGTAATAAAACTATAAACAAAGTGCTTTTCCTGGTATCTCATCAAATTACGAAGGTTTGTGAAAACTTGCAAACTCTTTTTAATTTCTGGCCTTGTTATACAGTCAAGTGATAATTTATTTTTATATCTCTATGACCTTATATACATTTTAGGTTCTAAATTCAGTATGAAACTAGGAATATAAAAACTTATCTAAAGATTCTCTTTGATGTCCCTCACGAATCACCTTGTTTCGAATTAGAAAAAAACATCTTCTCATTCTTATTTATCTTCAATAAAGTATAATATATATTGATACCATCAATGGCTTGATGTAATTTTGCCAAAAGAAAAAAAAACTCGTTTTCAGTGCACCAAATCGTACAAAAAATAGGTTATCTTACCTTCTGAATTGATTAAATTAACGATATGAAGAAGAAATTTGGCTAAATTTAAATTAAAAACCTTTCTTTTTTAATTAATTTAAAATTAAAAGAAGACTGTATTATTACGAAAATTAATCTGATTAAAAATTTGAATTTTTAACAATAGGCGAACTTCCGACTAGGTTTTTTCCGGTTTAACCTCCGTTTTTTCTCTTTTTTTGTTTGTCTCGTTCTATAATTATAACAATAATAATAATAATAATAATAGCAACCTTTGAATTCGTTTGTGGAATTTTTCAAAGAAAGAAAGAAAACGAAGACAAAAAGGGATTTTTAAACATTTTGCGGATTAATATTCGCCGTTCTCTTTCAAAGGAACTCTGTATAAGACAATTACCTTATCTTAATTCTATTGTGCTGTTTTAATTTCTTACCATTGTACCTCACGTCAGTTTTTCCTTTCTATGAAGAGGGCAGATGACAAAAAAGATCTAATATAAAATAAATAAAAAAAATCACAAAATTCAATTCTTAGATTACCTATGTTCCGTCCCGGTTTTGCAGACGAGTCAGTTCGTCTACAAAAACGTGTTGAACAAATTATAGACAACTATTATTCCTAATTCTTGGAATAATAGCTGTCTATATTTCACCTAGCTTCTCACGAACGGACACCACCAGATATGCTGATAATGTAGAGTCATCATATTTGGCGGATGTTCCGTATCACGCCACCTTTTTGGTCGGCCATCTTTTGAGTGAAACAAAGAAAACAAAAGTGATGTCGTATCTTCATTTTGAAGATATGATCATTCCTAAACCTACAGTCGAGTAGAGACGTTAGGGTCCATGCTAGTTGTTATGAACATTAGGTTTCACTAGTATTAAGAAATAGTAAGTTTAATTCTAAAGTGTTTGTAATAATTGAAGTGAAATATTAATAAAAGATAATATTCAGAAATTATCTTATTTGTTGAGGTAATTTAGAAGTATTGAATTACACTCGCAACAAATTGGTGCCTGAACAAAAAAACCTTCGTAAGTAAAATTTAAAAATAATAATTCTGCTCAAATAAAAATTTCGTTTTTTTTTTCGTAAAGTAAAAACATTTGCCAGTCGTGTGAAAAATATTTTAAACCACTCGCAAATAATTAATTTAGCTTTGCTGGAGCAAATATTTTCATGTAATTATTGAATAAATCGTGGCTAAAATAATTCAAAAATTAAAAACAAAATTAAACAAACATCTACGAGATCAAATCTTTATTGCAGAAGACTGCGAACGTTTGATTAAGAAAGATAAAAATAAAACATTTAAAAATAAATTAATAACAAAAAACAGACCTAAAAATAAACTTAAAAATAAAACGAAGATCCAGATCCAGTTCCTGAAATTCAAAAAGAATAGAATCAGCCCAACCGGTATCCAAAACCACAACGCAGAGAACGAGAAGTCACTTACCAATAGCGTCGATCCACCTGTTATTGTAGCATTAGTAGAGGCAGGATGGAAACCACCAAATGCCAATAAACAAAATCAAAATCAAATCAGGAATCAGACGACAGAAAATGAAAACACAGAATCTAGACCACGTAGAGAAAGAAATATAAATAATAATAATAATAATGAAACGAATGATAGCAACCCTAGAAGAAGGCAGTCTAGAGAAAGAGAACCTAATAGGTCGCAGAACAACCAAAATTCCTATAGACCCCAAAGAAGAGAAACTTACCGCGAACAAAATAACATTTGATATCCTCCTAGAGAGATAAATTGCTAAATCCAAGAAGGCAAAGCATGGAAACACCCGAATGGCTTGAAGAAATAAAGAAACTGCAAAGTTGCGCATCTACAGAAAATGTATGGTGTATACAGAGATCAAAAAACATGTTAATGATTATAGATCTAATTACAGATATTCAGCTACTTAACGAAGTGATTATTAAGGAATTTGACCGAGAACCTTCAAAAAGAATTAAACGTGGCATACAAATGCTCGGTGACTTTGACACATGGTGTTGCAATGTCATAACACTTTCTCAAGGTAATGATTTTATAGAAAATGAAAAGAACCTAAAAACGCAATACGAAAAACTTCAAGAATCTGTAATAGAAAACCATGCCGAATTATTAAACGTGACAAATGACATAAAAAACTTCGAAAAAATCGAATTCAAAAATTCGAAAATTCTGAAAGAAAATGTTCAAGCACTTAAAGACGCGATTCAAAATCAAAACAACAAGATAATAATTGAAGCTAGATGACTCTTCACGCTAGTTTAGTCACTGAAAATGCTAAACTCAGCCAGTTATTTCTTTCTTGCAAAAATAACCATCTTCTTGCAGCAATAATCAACGAAACAACCTTAAAAGAAGATTTAATAAAAATAAAGAAAATCGCAGAAAAATCGAATTTCGCCATAGTTCTAGATGAAAAGTCAATCCAATCCTACTACAGAACAAAACTGGTTAATTGTTATGTCACAGGAAACAAAATAGAAGTAGAAATCAAAATTCCACTCCAGAACCTTCATGCTCAATATGAACTATAAAACTTCATTCCACTAGCATTTCGAACGCATGACAATAAAATTTGCTCTTGGGATCAAGAACCTTCGATCTTATCTCACAACAAAGCTGACGGATCAATACAAATCATAACTGGAACAGACATTGATCTTTATGGCAAACATAGTTTATTATGTTTTCTCCCACAAGACCTCACAACCAAAAATAAAGGTAATTGTGCAAGAGCTTTATTCAAAGGCATGAAATACGAAGAAATAATAAAGAAATGCACCTTTAAATGTGAAATAAATCATGACAAAATCGTAGTCAAACAAATTGAAATGAACCAATTCGCTATAACAAATGCTAAGAACCCCTTGATATCAGTTAACACTAACAAAAACAAGCACCAGTATAGCTATTAATGACTCATGGCCTGGAGCAACACTACTAACAGTTCCGTGTGTAGTGGAAATCCAACAATTACAGAAAGAAAACAATGCAGAAACAATCATTCCAGCAGGATTCCCATGTATAGATGAACCTGAAAAGAACATTCTCATCGAACATCATTTACCGCTAGTTTGGACAAAATATCAATTTATGGAACTTGATTTTGGCTTACATCAATCATTCAAATTTCCGAATATATCCATTGCTTATAATAATAAATGGCATGACGAAATACCATATCTTTCACCAATAACTCCTATTCATAAACTCGAAGAAAGATTAAAATTGGCAGAATTGAAAATTCCTGACCTCGGATACCAGGACACAATAAACACAGTACACTTACTGCTGATTGGTTGGTGCAGTTTATTAACACTCATAGTAGCCATATTGGTTTACGTGAATTTAAAAATAAATTGTGTTGCTATCAATGCACACAATCAAATAAATGATTTGGCATTGGGAGCAATACATCATTAATGGTCCATAATTTTAAGTCTATTCTTGTAATAAAATATAATAAGTTAACATTAAAAAAGCATAATAAATTTGATTATGCCAAATTATATCTATTAAGCTAATTTGCAAAAATAAATTTCTATGCTCCAATGAAAGATTTTATATTTTTAGGCGATGATCAATTCCGCAACGTAAACTAGGGAATATTTGTGAAAAGATAATATTGTTTTATGATTAGAATTAAAAATATAGTAGAGTATGATAGGAAACTTTCAGGAACACAAAATTTAACGAAGCAGGAGCTTCGGGCTTTCTTTCGCCCGGGGACCTTTGTTCCGTCCCGTTTTTGCAGACGAGTCAGTTCGTCTACAAAAACGTGTCGAACAAATTATAGACAACTATTATTCCTAATTTTTTGAATAATAGCTGTCTATATTTCACCTAGCTTCTCACAAACGGACACCACCAGATATGCTGACAATGTAGAGTCATCATATTTGGCGGATGTTCCGTATCACGCCACCTTTTTGGTCGGCCATCTTTTGAGTGAAACAAAGAAAACAAAAGTGATGTCGTATCTTCATTTTGAAGATATGATCATTCCTAAACCTACAGTCGAGTAGAGACATTAGGGTCCATGCTAGTTGTTATGGACATTAGGTTTCACTAGTATTAAGAAATAGTAATAAATATAATTCTAAAGTGTTTGTAATAATTGAAGTGAAATATTAATAAAAGATAATATTCAGAAATTATCTTATTTGTTGAGGTAATTCAGAAGTATTGAATTACACTCGCAACAACCTACTACAGTCTTTTTGTTTTCGCCGTTAAATAAGAAGATTTTTGAAAAATTTCTTTCTTTCACTCTTTGTTGTGCAAAAAAAAAAATGTATGGAGTGCAATTAAGATAGTATAGGTACGTCTGAAATTTTTTAGATCTGGCATAATACACTTATGAAAAAGTTGAGGTGGTAGGTAGGCCAAGTATCTAAAATACAAATATGTATGGATTATCTTAAGAAAAACCCATTATTGTTATTATTGAAAAGAAAAATGTTTGAAAATGTGGGATAGATTCGTTCAACACTGAAACTCACAACATTATTACAAGTGATTTCCTGCTGGCATCTTCTTCCCTTCATGACGTATTTTGTAGAATTAAAATATAAAAAATATGGCCTTTGCTCCTACTGGTAATGTGTCCATCCCAGTTTGCATATCACAGTGTGATGTATGTTTTAATTTTTTTTTCTTCTCACGATTTTGCCGCCAATATTACTCCGTTTCAAATTATAGTTTAGTATCATTTGCCTAATTTATTTACAACCGAGCGAAAATATTTTCCTGCATACTGATTTTATTTAGGAACCTCTGTCCACTGATGAAAAATTGTTTACCCGTATTCAGTACTGCTTAATTGAGATCACCTTCCCGTGTTGCCAGAATTTAGGTTTTTGTAATTTTGGTTACCTATAGCCTGTAGCTCAGTCCGTAGCTAAAATATAATAAAACTCAAAGGATGGGAATAAGGTTTGAGAAATTTAAAACGATAACAGCCATACCTTCTGTAAAATTATTATCGATATGGGTTAATTTTTTTTCCTATGATAAGTTGTGTTCATCACATAAGTAATATAAAGTATTTCTATTCTTCATAATAAAATTTTCACTCTCATGTAATTCTAGATAAGTTTTGTCTCAATTTTTTTAGTAACTGACAGCTTTTGCATTGAGAATAATACGAAAACTCTTAATAACTAGTCGGCATCAAATAAGTTGATCTCTGAAAAAGATAGGCAATACGACGTGAAGATGACATGCTAGTGTTGAATGATCAATGAGGTTGCACCAGTATGGTGCAACTTAACAATGGGAGCTCAACTTATTTCGTGCCAGTTCATCATTATTAGTTTTCTTTTAAATTGGTATCGAAATAATTCAGTTTTGTAAAACAATTGATATAATTTGCTTTAATTTTGTCGTACGTTACTATTTTTATTAAAACTTTATTACCGTGAAAATTAAAAAAATTCCCTCAAATGAAAAGATACTCTAGTTAATTCAGAAGATACTCTAGTTAATTTAGAAAATGGAGAGGTCTAAGGCCTTCTTGTTTTTCTCTCTCACTATGAAGATTTTGAATACTTTGAGGATCTTATATTTTATTAATTCTTTACCCAAAGTATTTTATGATATTTTTTTTTTTTTTTTTTTAGAAAATGATTTAATGTAAATTAAGTAATTATCAGGAATTCGAGTAGAAAATTTAAAACTTTCTTTGAGCTATTATTTTTTACAAACATTATGCAGGCATCGAGTTGGTGCTTAGTTCAAAAAAAAGTTTTTCTCCAGAAGTTGTCATGGAGTAGGTCAATAGTTCTTTAAATAGGCAACAAACATGTTAATAATACAACTACAAGTTATCTGTGAATTTGAATTTGAATTAATATATTAGAAAAGATTTTTCCTGTTTATCGTTTTATTTGAACGGCGAAGTTTTAACATTCACCCTCATCTGAATGATTTTCCATGATACATATATCTTTTATTCTCATTGTTTTAAATTTTAGAAAATACAATTTCAAAAATTATGCATTTTTGTGACAACAGTTTGTTTTATTAAAAATTTATTTTTCAGAAATTTATGTTTGACATATTCTGTTTTTTCGACCAATGTAGATAGTTTTGAATTATTTTTAGATATAATATGTGCTAGTAAGATTCAGAATAATAGTTTTCTCTGACAAACGTTCAAAATGGTTTGATCAAATTTCGAAAATAGCACATATTCTAGTTTATTATAATATAAGTTAAAATAAACGAGTAACTTCAAAATTACCTAGCTTATGATTAATTTTTTTTTTCACAAATTGAAATAATTGTAGATAATTCTTATTTCTTAAAAAATTAACTTATCCAATAAATGATAAATAAAACTATAGAAAAATTTCAACGTACCTTTTTCTATTTTTACGAAACTTTCTTCATGAACAGTAGTAGTCAATACACGAATTTTTCGTAACAACATCTAAATCGTGAATGGCTTTATAATACTGGGTTCCTTCCTTTTTTAAATTTACGTTTCACTCGGAAAAGTCCGGTTAAATTCGGAAATCGAGCGTGTTTTTTCTTACTTATATCAGATAGGGAAAGAAACGTTTACAAATAGTGATTTATTTTTTTCGAACTAAAATTTTATACCTGCTTATTAAGTTTTTACTGCTATTGCCGACTTGTTTTGGCCCTTAACTCAGAATATTTCACTTTGTTTTCGATTTCTTAGCGAAAAAAAGGACTGAATTTTTGACCACTGGTCCTTTCCTCTCTGGCCCTCTGTCGGTATTACGTCTCTTGCAATTCATTTTCGTCCTTGAAAATTAATAAAAACGACGATTCAGGCCTCCGAAATTTGCCATGGGTAAAATATAGGTAAGATACACACGTATGTGTAGGTATTTCCTTTTTTATTACGAATTTTAGAGTTCGATCGAAAGTTATTTGTACTCCGCAGAATAAAATACGCCTAGCATCCTCTAATTTTCATGGTATTTATGAGTTATTGCTACTAGATGTTAAGTTTTGGGAGGTCAAATTCTAATTTCGCATATAAGTTACTGTATACTTTCTTATTGAACTATCTCCCGGATTCTCAGTGGCTTAAAAATAAGGCTCTTGGCCTTTTGGCGAATTTCAATTTATATTTTTGTGCGAGGGTTGTTTTTATAATTAATTCCCATCTAGTTTGGGTAAATTTAAATCTTAAAAATACAAAATTTGAACATGTATTGAAGAAAAAAAAGAGCATTCAAAATTGTGAAATTACTCCTAAAACGTGTTCTTCACTTTGCATTATCTGCTGATTTGCGGCCTGCAAAAATGGTTTCTAATTTCAAGCGTCTCAGTCATATGAAACGTATCACTGTTTCTAGAATGACGTATACTTGCTCGAATTACTGCATTTTACCCCCTTAAAGTATAATTCAGACCAATGTGAGGCACGGATCTTTTAAAATTAGTTCGACAGATCGAGAGATTAAAATATCGTGATCTCAAATCTTCAGATCACTTCAAAAAATGATCAAATTTTGAGATCTAGATCAACTTTTTCAGATATTTTAGATCTAGATCTTCAAATTAGATCATTTGTAATAACTTAAGCACTCAAATCAGATAATCAAATCATATAATAATAAAAATAAATTAATAAATGACTTGTGGAATACCTTGTCGTGAGAGATATTCTCACCAGAAGGAAATTCAACAGAATTTAAGCGTGCTGCTCAGCCACTTTGTACATAAGTACGGGTAAGCCAAAACCAAAGTGAACACTGGCGATTTTAGAGCCGGTTCGGGTGGTTTATATACGGCTTATTTGCACGCACACAAACACACGTACGTAAGGTAATACGTACGTCGGTGAGGGTGGCCAGGTCGCATCATCCCCTATCATGATAAGAGATGGCTGGCCGGTTTGTGTACGGATCGTGACATTGTTTGGTGATGTCACGATTTGGTACTCGTTCATTACCTGCATGTACTTGCAGGTAATTACGATCGAACGTATTTTGTGTGTAGTTTAACGTCACGAGGACAATTATTAGCCTGCCCTTTGGGGCAGCAACTGTTGTCGAGGGGTCCAAGCCCCTTTACCTCATACGGTTGAGTCCCCACATGACTCAAACTTATTTTTCCATTAATTTTGTCCTTTTTTCTAACCTTTCAATTCCGATTGGAATCATAGATCATGAATCCTAAGTATAATAAATTTTATTAAAAAAAAAAAAAACTGACTGCGTTAATCTGAATGCGTATCTTTTATTGGTGGATATAACCAAATTTATGACAATAATTTTTTCAATCTTTAAATTCTCATTTTGTTCAGTTACACCATTCAGCTTCACATGTTGCTGCAAGCTCACATTCTGAATTGGAACTCCATACTGTAAATTGGTCTGAAAATGCACTAGGAATTGAAGCTTCATACTCCATATCTAGGCCCACTCTGACCACTTCATATTCTGCTTCCATATTGACAAAACGGGACATTGATATAGATTCAGGTGTAACCTGTTCAGTAGGAGATGCAGTAAATTCAATTAGGAGTAATTGCACAAGTGAATCACTGACATGGCCTTGGTTAAGTAGCAAATTCTATAGATAGTGATTGTCCATGGACGTTTGAGGAGGCACTTAGTTCTTTGGAGTCTGACAATTGGAAAAGAGGTACTGAAGATGAAATTGGTGCTCTTGCGACAAATGGTACTTGGAATGTTGCCAAATATCCAATTAATGACCCAACAATCACTTGTAGGTGGTTATTTACTAAAAAAATGAATTCTGTTGATAATGTGTTGTACAAAGCCAAATTAGTGGCTCATGGTTTCCAACAATAGAAAGGATTTAATTTTAATGATGCATATGCTCCTGTTGTCAAATTTTTAACTTTTTGAACTCCACTTGCCTTATGTAATCATTTTAATTTTCATATTTGTCAGATCGATATTTGTAGTTCATTTCTTAATGGAAAAGTGACTGAAAAGATTTATTTAGAAATTCCGAGAGGCATTGAAACCAAGTTTGATCATAATAATAATAATGTTCTGCTGTTAAACTGATCCATATATGGGCTTAAACAGTCACCCAAAGTGTGGAACACTGTTTCATGAATTTTTAACGAGTTTGAAATTTTAACGAGGCAAAGCTGATGATTTTTTGTTTGTCTATCGTCATGAAAAATTGATTGCTTATCTTTTAACTTATGTTGAAAATATTATCATCAGCTGTAATAACGCAAATTTAGTTGATTATTTTAAAAAGAAAATTAGCGAAAAATTTAGGTATTAAGACCTGGGAAGTATTAATAAATATCTTGGGTTTAATGTAAAATATAATTGTAAGAGTGGTGCAATTAAAATTAATCAAAAATCTTTAATTAAATCTGTTTCTTGTTGTTTTAAAGTTTAAAATTGTTCACCTGTTTACTCTTCGATTGAACCAAAATTTTAGTTGGTTGGAGACTTAAATAGTCCAGATCATTCTCTTAATAATGAATACCAGCAGTTATTGGGTTGTCTCATATATTTAATGTTGGACTCACATCCGAATATCTGCTTTGTCATATCCTGCTTCAGCAATTTCAGAACATAGCCACACGAGAACATTTTAAATATTTAATATGTGTATTGAAATATCGTGTCACAACCAAAAATCTTGAGTTAACTTATTCTCATTAATCCAATAATATTTTTATAATTGAAATATATTCTGATGCCAATTGAGTAAATTGCGTATCAAATTGAAGGTCTATTTCTGAGAATTGTGTTGAAATTCTTAGTGGTCTAATCTTAAGCAACCTACTGTTGCCTTCTCCAGCACAGAGAGTGAGCTAATTGCCATATGCGATGCTATGACTGAAGGATTTTGGTATCAAAAATTATTAATTGACTTTAAGATTAATTATATAAATAGATATGTCTTATTCAAAGACAATCAAAGTTGTCTAGGTTTAATCAAGTCTGGTAAATGGAATTCTCGACATTCTAAACATATTGATACAAAATATAGATTTATATGTTCACATGTTGATAAATCTTTTAATTACTTGCATGTATCAACGAAACATCAATTGGGTGACTTATTCATCAAAGGTTTACCGAAACCAACAATTAATAAATTTATTGAAGACTTAAACCTGCTATATTTCCTATTTGTGTAACATAATTGTGTAATTGTTGTGTAGGTGTATTTTTATTTTATTTTTAATTATGTTTTTAACTTGTCAATGATGGTCACCTGTTAATATTAAGCTCCTAATCAAGATTTAATTATGTGTCTTGTGCTTATTTAATTTATTAATTATTTAAATATTTAGTCTATTTTGACTTGTATATATAGGTACATGATTTGAGGAGACATGTGAGAATATTCTATTCTTTTAAATCATGTCTCAACATTTTGATTGTGATTTCATATAATCTGTGATATTTTTGTAACTTAATTCTGTGACCTCTGATTATGTGCTGTCGCATTTCAATTTTCAGCTGTTACAAAAGGATTGTGGAAGCAGGGGTATATTTCTCCGGAGCCATGCATAGGCATTGACATGTTGTTAGTTGTGAATTTGTGATTTAATCCCAAGATTTGCATTTTTTTATACAACCCAGTAATCTATACCTGACAGAATGAAAAATTAAAAAAAAGGGAGAAAAATTCTATAAAAGTTGAACAGTCATATGGGATTCAAACCTCATACCTCAAGCATATGAAGAAGGCATTTATCTGAAGAAGCACGGCTACAGTTGGTGGAACATGAGATATTTCTACTATTCATATATTACTAACCTGCGTTTAAAGGAAAGAGAAGAAATATGTCAATGTGCGTGTGTGGTTCTGGAGAAATATACTCCAAGGTGTTTTTATGGTCCTCGTGTCAGCTGTTGTGGTGTTACATGTGTTAGTAAATCATTTCACACTGGAAATCTTTCGATGTTATTTAATTCAAGTTGAACTCTTTTGATTGAGATATATTTCTTCAAGTTAACAGTGATTATATAGTTCAGTTCATTTTCTGTAAATATTCCACTCCAAGTATTGTAGAATCTAACAATTATAGAACCTCTTAGTAATAAGAGTGGGCAGGATTCGAGAAGAAATGGGATTTGAATTCTTTTTTAGGGCTGAGAAGGATTGGCAATTCAAACCACTTTTGAAAAAACAAGTGTGATTTGTGATTCGAATCAAATTAGGAAACACAGGATTCGTGATTCGAATCATTTATTCACAAACAGCGGAATAACAAATCACAAATCGTATTCATCTAGTCAGGATATTCCGTAGAAATTCCTCAAAATTTTGTGATTGTTAGGAAAAAAATTCATAAATTTTATCTTTGTAAAATTAAAGAGAACTTTTATCTTGCTCTTTCCCAAATAAAACAGTTTTCTTTTTCATCAAAAAGTACTCGAATGTTTAAAACTTTCTTCCCGTATCAAGTTTAAACTGAATTTTTTACATTCTAAACTTCCAAGGATTTGTTGAAAAATGATTCGTGCGTATCAGTTTTAATTTCTGGACTATAAGTATTTGTAATTTGAATCACTTTAATTTAAATGATTTGTGATTTGAATCATGCTGCTGTGGATTTGTGATTCAAATCACACTGCTGTAAAAGATTCGTGATTCATGATTCAAATTTCTTTTGAAGATTCTGCCCACTCTTGAGATATGTTAGCAGCTCAGTCACCCATCCGGGTGATAAGGCTGGAATGCTGCTTGCTTAACTTTGGTACAGCGTACCAAAACTGCGCCTCTGGGTTGGTCTTCCCTACGGAATCGAATTTCTTACATTTGGCCTACCTGAAAGGGAGTTGTTATTTGTACCACGTCTCGATTCTTATGAACGGTTCAGTACAGTGAATCGAATGAATCGAATCACGGACATTAACTACATTAATATAAGAGCTGTGCCTGTGACTTGTAAGCTCGAAAATTAGTATTTTGTTGATGTATAAATCATGGTACATATTTATTTACACAGTTAGTAAATAATTTATTTGTATTTTGTAAAAGAAGAAAATTGAACAGGTACAGACTTTAAAAAATTAAAAAATGAGTACCGATAATGTACAACATAATAATCGGAACAGAGTGTCCAAAAAAGTATTTTCATTCTTATCCTTACTCATTTCCAACAGTTTTTTTTTTTTTTTATGTTCTGATGAAGTAAATGTGGCCATACAATCTTATAGGCTAATATAAGCTGGATGCATAATTTGGGAATGTATTTACAATTGTATACTCACGTTTAACTGAAGATTTATGCACTGAGAATTCTATTCCATTTTCTTTGCCTAATGTGAGGAACTTTGTATAATTTCTGTCGCCTATAGTGGAGAATATGTAACAGTTTTCTTCTATCTTAAATTTAGTTGAAAGATATTTCAACTTTTCTACCAATGGACTAATTAGGTAACTACTGCTGGCATCGTAATTCCCAAATCCTAAATAATAAAATAGTCATACTTTATCTGTGTCTGGAAGCAAAGAAGAGAATCGAGATGATAAGAATGGTAGTTCAGATGATTCATTTTTTGAACGTCGAATCAAGACGCAGTGCAAATATCCGAACCTACCTGAAACCATCCCCTGTCCTCAAGTGACATCGTCAGCAACTTTCAACCATTGTTCCATTTTTGAGCCACTCAATACTCGTACTTATATGACTCAACCGGAGCTTGGTATGTACTGTGACTACGGTGTTATCTACCGGAAGCTAACTGATTCGTGAAACTTTTTTAAAATCCTATTTTTGAGAAGTTGGAAACACCCACTCATCCAGGTGATAATCTTGGAATGTGGCTTTACATTAGTTCAACTTAACAAAACTGCCCATCCGGGTTGGTACCAATTGCTCTATCTTCTTCTGAATTATATTTCCTACATTCGTCCAACCATGAGGCCATTTACGAACTGTCAATAAGCTTTAATCTATTTATGTCTATAAAGCGGCTATAAGAGCTATAATGTACCTACTTCTTGCTTATCACTGTTTTATAGATCTATATAGCCATGTTTGGAGATGTCTATATGAGTCAGTAAGAGCTATAAAAAGTTGGGAATGTTGGTGTTTGTGATTTTTCCTGTGGATCTTTATATTTATTAAAAAAATTGCTTCCTATCAACGAACAGTTCACTTCTGCCCATATGTTTGGTTTCATTTTTATAGACAACTCCTAAACACTTCTTTATAGTCATGATTTCTTTATGGTCCTTTTAGATAGTTTGTAAATGGCACCTTAAACATCGCTTGTCCTCAAGTGACATCATCATCAGCAACCTCCTAATAGTATTGTCAACACATATCTGCCATTGTTGAGCCACCCATACATACATGACTCAACCAGGAACAAATTCCTGGGAATTGGATTTCCATTCTTATAAACAATGTTCCCAGGAATCAAGGTCATTGTAGTTTTTTTGCTGAAATAGTGCTAAGGTACCAATCCCTAAGCCCTAATATTATGCATCTTTACCAAGATCCTAGGTACCAATGAATTTTATTACACCGCAAAAAATTCTCATTTTTAAGGCATCTGTGCAAAGTTGTAACTCCTAGGCACCATGGTATCATAAAAGAGAACACATCTATGCATTGAATCAGGGCCTAATGTTCTCTTTTGCAGTGGATCAATGCCACAGTCATAGGTATTAGGCAGCAATCTTCTATGCATTAAATTAGTATGCAGATATTAATAAATTAAAATTTGTGTATGAACTTTGAAGCTAGAAAGTAATATCTCCATAATATGGTAAAAGTTCCTGTATTTATAAAAACTTCATTACATTTTACACTCCATAGGCTGTGAATATTAAAAAAAAAACTTTATTTTTCAGAATTTTCAAATAAAACTTATTTTCGTTTATTAGAAAAATTGATGAACAGTTGTAAAATTTTATTGTTTACATTTGAAATTTTTTAGTATTTGTACTCGAAATTTTTTGTTTGCATCATTTTGTAAGACTGTGGGGGATGTTGTTCTACACTCTCAGTCTTTGACTATATACATACTGGACTGCTAATACTAATAAAAAGCTGTGTAGAAAACAAACAGGCATATCCCTGTTCAAAATGTTAGTTCATTATCAAATTTATTAATACTTATTGTCTTTTCCTTTGACTAGGTCTCTTCTTAACACAATTATTGCTTTTAATTACGAATTAAATCGGTAATGTTGTAGTTTTATAAAACTCAGAAGTTCAAAAATTTAAGTTAAATCAATTTAAAATTTGATTTATTAATGCATAAAAATAATCTTTTTTGTTGCTGTATGACGAATGTTTTTATCTACTTGCGAAATATTCTTACAAATATGTCTAATTCTAATTTTTACATAGAAAATTGTAATTAATTCAGTTAAATGAGGATCAGGTAGCTCTATGTTTTTAAACAGGAAACCAGTAAACTAACATTTTGAACAGGGATACGGGTGTCTGACTCAACTTCACCAGTTGTTCATTAGGCTTTGGCTACATAGCGCCTGGCATCCGTCAGGCATTCTGAACCATCTCTGGACTGGCAGTGAGAACTGACCGGCACATACACGGTTTTACAAGTTGTGGCTACATAGCCATTCTTGAAAACTGGCAGGTGTGTGCAGGTGTGTGAAAAATTTCAAAATATTGATTGTGAGTGTGAAATAAAAATATTATACTTTTCCGTTTATTTCACTTATCAATATCATTCCTCGTTTTTCAGTTTCATCAAAAAGTTGGAGGAGTTAAATTTTCATGCCAGTCACAGGCACCCGGCAGAATCAAAATAATTTGATTCTGCCAGACAACTGGTTCAGCATTTTTGCCAGTTGGAAAACGTCTATGTTGCCACCCAGTATCACTTTCCATTATTTGATTATTTTCTTTAGAATGCCTGATGGATGCCAGGCGCTATGTAGCCGAAGCCTTAGACTCTGTGTTATTCTTATCAGTATTAGCAGTCCAGTATGTATATAGTCAAAGCTCTCAGTACACTTGATCAGTACTACTAATGAAACTGTACTCGAACACTGATACTACTTGATCAAGTTGTACAACTCTTACAACTTTTCATATCTCGCACATCGCTATCATCTTTTTGCTTTTCTCATAATGGAGGGAGATGCCATCTCCTTTTTAGTTAATATCATACTTATACAGTTTTTGTCCTTTTAATATACTGTAGTATTTCAAATTGACTTATTCACTTTCTTCTTATCCAAAACCTCACTTGAGTTTTTTCTTACACTCTTCCAACCTGTTCTCAGAAAAAGAAAAAGGGTATAAATTTTACTAGCTTTTTTTTAATCAACTCTAAAAATAGTCTAATTTTATAAAATGAGGCTAAAATGACGTTTTAACGAAAACTATCGGTAGTGATGGTTCATCGACCTACTTTCGAACTATCGATAGTTCGATATTTTTCCAAAAACTATCGATAATTTGATATTTTCATAATACTATTGCCCATCACTATTCACTACCTACATGCTTTGACTATATAGCTTATGGACTGCTAGAACTGATAAAATCTTGAAGCCAAACACTGCAGGCGTTACTTTTTGAAAAAGGTACTTCGTGTGAAAACTGAATTTGTATGAGGTAGAATATCGTGAATTTTATATTTTAGACCTAATTATTTTGTTCCGTAATTCTTACTTTTTTTTATACAGAACGTTTTAATGCAAATGGGATTAAATGTTAATACTGTCGATGGAAAACTAATCAAAGAATTACATACTTATATACAGGTAGAATAAGGAAAATATTAATAATTTCCTTATTCTTATCTTAATACTATACTATACAGTTAACTATTTAATAGTTTATGAGGATGCACCAATTACACCTACAAAATCCAATTTATTACAAGCTTCTTCAAAATCATTAAGAGATTGCAACAAATCTGTCAGTAAGCTATTGCCATCAGATGCTTCTAGAACATTAGATAGTGGATGTATACTCATCTCTTCTGTTAAATCAAGTTTTGATGCACTTAAAGTATCAGTGCTGTTTGTAGAATTAGATTTTTCTAGATTTAGTTCCTTTGCATCTGGAAGTTTTGGCATTGGTGTTAAAGGAGTGTAGCTTTTTTGACATCTAATTTTGTATAATTCTTTCATTACACCACCATTTAATTTGCTTTGGTGTGTTTCACCAACTGTACAATTAAGTTCTGCTATTTGTGAGCATATATTTTCTTGCTTTGTTGCTACCACTTCATTTTTTTGTTTGATTGATTCAAATAGTTGAAGCTTATTGTTAAATAAAAGGTGAACCATGAACGAAGACTATCTTAATATATTTACGTAACTGAACAACAACAAGACTAATATGAATAGACGAGAGAAAGACTAGATAGGATAAAACGGTTGGGATTTGAAATACGTAAAATTGCCACTATCAGTGTAGCCACATTAACACGCCACCTCAATTTTACAAAACATAAACATACTAAATAGAAATGCAATAATACGATTAAAATAAAAAATCATTTCAAAATACATACGATTGCATACAGCAATAAAAATATTAATTCATATTAAATTATATATAAGAAAATTACTGAACAAAATAATATTTTAAAGTAGAGCAGATATTTCAATAAATACTAAGAGATTTACGAAAAACTTCAAACTTAGTCCGACCTAACGATTTTGTAAGAATATCTGCTATATTATCTTCCGACGCCACCTTAACGATACGAATTAAACCTTTTTGAACATAATCAGAAACATATCGCATCGCCACATCTATGTGCTTACTCTTTCCAACAAAGTTACCAGAATTTGCCAAAATAAGTGCACCGCTATTATCTTCAAAAATACTTACAACTGGTAACCTACAATACAAACCAAGTTCCTCTACTAATTGCCGAGTCCATAAGACTTCCTCAACAGCATCCGCTATCGCATAATATTCTGCATGAGTTGACGCTCTTGTCACTGCGCCTTGTTTGACACTTTTCCATAAGATTGGGTTACCATATACCCTGATGACAAAACCAGTAGTTGATTTTCGATCCAAAGCATCTCCTGCAAAATCCGAATCCACATAACAATCTATAACAGTCTCATTAGTACTACAAAAATTCAAACACATATCTCGAGTACAATATAAATATTTCAAAATTCGCTTAGCATAATTAAAATGTTCCTCACCATAACCAGA
Organism: Ericerus pela; assembly: GCA_011428145.1. NCBI lineage: Eukaryota > Metazoa > Arthropoda > Insecta > Hemiptera > Coccidae > Ericerus > Ericerus pela. The sequence continues at coordinate 90,454 of WOFM01000507.1, forward strand.
CTGAAAACGACTCAAATAATTAGTACTAAAGGATACATCAGGTCTAGTGCCCGCAGCAACATATAACAGCGCACCAACCAAGCTTCGATAAGGAACCTTTTCATCAACCGAATCAGCTTTCTCCAATTTCAAACCCATTTCCATTGGTGTTTTCTGAGATTTTGCATAGACCAAGCCATATTTCTCCGCAAGCATTTCAATGTACCTCCGTTGACTCAGCTTCATTGTACCACCTTTCCGATCAAAGTCAACCTCAATACCTAAGTAATTCTTGACTGGACCTAACAACTTCATATGAAATTTACGACACAACTTACATTTTATATCATTAATTAAATCAGGATTAGAGCCACAAATTAATAAATCATCAACATACACTAGTAAATATACAGACTCACCATTCTGCTGTAAACGATAAAGACATGAATCAATTTTAAAATTAATAAAACCAAGTACCTTTAAATATTCATCCAGGCATTGAAACCAACATAGAGAACTTTCACGTAGACCGTATAGTGCTTTTCTCAGATGATAGACTCTTCGACAATCCTTGACAAATCCTTCCGGCTGCTTCACATACACTTCTGACTTGACCAAACCATTCAGAAACGCTGTCTGGACATCTAACTGCTCGATGTACCACTTATTCCGACACGCCATTGACAAGTACGTCTTCAAGGTGGGCATTCTGACAACCGGTGAGTAAAGATCTTCTTCTTCGTCCAACTCCTGTTGAAATCCACGTACTACAAGCCGCGCTTTATGTGTACCATCCATCTTCTCTGTAAATACCCATTTGACATCTAACACTTGTTTTCCATCTGGGACATCAACCAGTTTCCATGTACCATTTTTCTCAATATTGGCCAATTCCAATTCCATTGCTTCCATCCATTTCGACGAATTTTCACTTTCCACTGCTTCCTTATAGGTCCTAGGAACATTAACAGAAGACAAGTAAACAACAGGGGTTCCATACCTTTTAGGTTCTTTCTTTTCGCGCTCAGATCTCCTTCGCTCCAGTGGTACTTCCTCCGGTACACTCTCTGTTGACGGACCATCACTTTCTTGCGTTTCGCTTCCAGATTCATCATCCAAATACACAATACGACTCGAGTTTCTATCAATAATCTGCACATTCCGACTGACGATCACATTTCCGTTAACCAATACTCGATACCCCATATTGTCATAACCAACAACAGTTCCTTGAATGCCTTTCCTGCTAAACTTATCGCTGCGCTTCTCATCTGGAATTCTTACATAACACAAAGAACCATACAAGACAAGATTGTTAATATTAGGCTTTTTACCATTAAACAGCTCAAATGGGGTTTTCTGCTCGACCGTATTTGCCAACAAGCGATTTCCAATATACACAGCAGCTTTCACAACTTCTGGCCAAAAACGCCTTGCAATTCCAGCTTCATCCAGCAAGCATCTAGCTCGATCCATTACCGTTTGATTATACCTCTCGGCAACACCATTCAATTGTGGGGTGTACGGTGGGCTATTCTGAATCCTAAAACCTTTTTCCTGGGCAAACTCAAAAAATTTACGATTAACATATTCGCGACCATTGTCGCAACGCAAAGTCTTCAAAGACTTCCCTGTAAAGTTACACATTTGATTATAAAATTCCTTAAAACAATCGAAAACTTCATCTTTACCCTTAATTGTATATACCGTAGCAAATTTACTGTAGTCATCAATGAACGTTACGAAGAACCGTTCCCCTTTATTTCCAGTTGTCGGATGGGGACCATTAACATCTGTATGCACCAATTCCAAAACATCATTACTCCTTGTACGACCATTGTGACCAAACGGCAAATTCTTCATTTTATTTCGAAAACAAACATCACAGTTTACATATTCATCTGAAATCATACTTGGCAAACCATCCAACAAATTGTTATGACACAAAAATCTTAAATCACGAAAGTTAACATGCCCTAAAATACGGTGCCAATGCTTTTTGTCTTTGATTACCTTTGTGGTCAACGCACTAGATGCAACATTGCCCTGACTATCACATTCTACGTTACTTTTATCTATTGAGCTATTAATTTCATATAACTTATTATTCTTACAACCAATAGCAATTAATCGACGATACATATTAAATATTTTAACTTTACCATTAACAAAAACAACTTTATAGCCAGCCTTATCGATTGTACTAACACTTAATAAATTACAAGCCATCTTCTCAACAAGATATACATTTTTGACATTGCAGAATACATTTCGGTAACCAACATGAAAATTTACAGACACAGTACCAATGTATTTCGAGTATACAAAGCGACCATCGCCTAATTTAACTGGTATTGGCTCATTTAATACAACATATTTAGAAAAATACTCTTTTTACAAATAATATGATCAGTAGCACCACTATCCAAGAACCATTTGACTGATTTAACCATATCAACTGCTGCATCACCATTTTCATCGACTTCTGACTGCATCAGTTGAATCATGAACGCATCTACATTACGATTGCCATTATTATTGCCATAGCTTCTACCGCGACCTCGCCGAAAATGACGATTACCATAGCCACGATTTCTACCTGAAAAACGGCCTCTACCACGGGAATTATTATTTGACTGGTTTGAAGAGGACCACTGTGTACACTGCTTTTGAAAATGGCCCGATTTGCCACAATTAAAACAAATTTTATCGCCACTTTTATTATTATTTACGTTAACTTTAAATACATCTGCATTTGGCTCAACTTTAACATCAGGTACATTTGTTTTAGATACTGAACTATCACCAGTTTCATTAAGTGAGAGTAATTTAGACTTTACATATTGCAATGGATTAACACTTGCAGGTAAAACATCAACTAAATCAGTAATATGAGCTTTACTAGGCGGTAATTTCATTAAAAGATGACGCAATTCAGTTTTATTTTCAACAATTTCACCAGTAGATCTAAGTTTATTCACTGCCGCCTCAAATTTACTTAAAAATTCACTAGCACTTTCAGTTTTTTCATTATATTTAAGTTCAAATAATTCTTGTTGAGCAAGAATCCGCAAGCTTTCATTTTGGCGACCATAAATAGAATCCAAAACTCTTATCATACCTTTTGCAGATGTTTCATTACAAACCATATCAAACTGTGCGTCTGACAAACTCGATACAATATAGTTTCTTGCTTTACAATCAGCTTTCTTGTCCGTTTTTCTCCGATTGAGCAGTAATTTCAGTTTCCAAAGCACCATCACATTCCTTCCATTCCAAAAACAATTTCAACCTGGCCTTCCATCTGTTGTAGTCTGATCCATTAAACGTAGGCAACACAACACCATTTTTCTCCATATTGAACAGCACCAACCGAACAATAGCTTTTACAGTGGACAGGCACAACTTTGATCACTTTTAACAAAGCATTTTTTACTAAAACGGAACTTTGAATGGGCAGCATAACTTATTAACCAACAATTACGAATTTATGATTTTACTTGACACATTACGTCAACTTTTTATTTTACTACTTTTTACTTCAGCACATTTCATTAAAAAAAACCACGGACCTCTGCTATCATGTTAAATAAAAGGTGAACCATGAACGAAGACTATCTTAATATATTTACGTAACTGAACAACAACAAGACTAATATGAATAGACGAGAGAAAGACTAGATAGGATAAAACGGTTGGGATTTGAAATACGTAAAATTGCCACTATCAGTGTAGCCACATTAACACTTATTTTGTATGTTCTTGCCTAAAGGCATTTTTAATGTCTTAAAATACTTAGATGGTATGTTTTAAGCTATATCTGATGGGTTGTTACATAAATCATCACGATTGTTAGTAGCAGGAATTTTCTGGCTATCTAATTCTTGTGTTGTGTTGAAGCTCATTGATCTGCCTATGTTTATCTTTTTAGTCAGTGCTGATGGATGATCATGTGCAATGTTTTCCCTAGCGGTATCTAATAGTTGATAGAGTGGTGCTTTTTTTGGGTATTTTGTTTCTATGGTAGATTGATTAGCTTTATAAGCTTTTCTTAGGTTAACGTTATTACGTAGCATAAATATAATAAGTTTTAGTTGCTTTATCATGATTGATTGGAGTTGTGACTAGCAGAGGATAGCTATAAACCATTTTATGGTGGTCTACAAATATATCAATGTCATTGCAGAATAATACCCTACGTATGGGTTAATACTCCTTCCCTTAAGTCAACATAATATTTATAAATCCTTAGCTTTGAATGTTCTACTATTTTAGAGAATAGAATTTAATTTTGATGTAGAAGTGGTATTATTACTATAATTCTTGACTGAAATATGTATGTAAATATAATATGATTCCATGCATAATAATGTTACTCTATTTCTTACGCATCATTTATATTGACGTTTAATCTTCTATAACAGAACTTAGCACAATACATTGAAATGATTTGTATTTTTTTACTTGATGGTACTATCAAGTTGATTTTTTATTATAGCGATATATATAAGCAAGTGGTGAATTAAGTTAGATTAATATTTATTATCGTATAAATAAATTATAATATAGTAAAAACTGTAGGAGTTAATTGTATGCATTATGAGAATGCTTTAAGTGATCAAAGATATATAGCCAAATATGTCCCTTTATGGTTGATGGTGGCTGTATCATTAGTATTGACAATGATTTTATTAGGTGGGATTAGTAGACTGACGGGCTCTGGTTTATCTATAGTTCAATGGAGTCCAGTGTCAGGTATAATTCCTCCGCTATCTGCTGCAGACTGGCAAAGAGAATTTTATGCATATCAACAATCTCCTGAGTTTAAGTTAATTAATAGTAACATTAGCATTGCAGAATTTAAGAAGATTTTTCTTATAGAATATTTACACCGTTTACTAGGAAGAATTATTAGTATAATTACTATTGTACCTTTCATACTATTTTATTACTGCCAGCTCCTTATAAATCACAAACTCGTAGCTTACTGGTAGTAAATTTATTAATGGTTTTACAAGGTTTGGCTGGTTGGTATATGGTTAAGAGTGGGTTAAATGACGTACCACACATTAGCCATTATCATTTAGCAATCCACTTATTTTTAGGCATGATGATCTACCAGATTCTGGTAAAGGAGCTATTTTCGATCAAGGTGATGCGGATTATCCATACGTCAAATATAGATATTATAAAGCTAGTGGCTAAAGAACTTGGTGTCGGTATTAAAATACAAAACTTTGACTTTCCTAGATTACTAGCATCACTTGCTATGAACAAAATTGATTTAGTTATAGCTGGCTTATCTAAGTCACCTTAAAGAGCACAACACGTAGAATTTAGTGATGTATACTTAACTGCAAAAGTTGCAGCATTATTTCGTAAAGAAGCGCATTTTACTAATTTTAGCGATCTTAAGGGACAAGTCATCGGCGCTCAACTCGAGAGCAAATGGCAAGAAATAGCTAAAAATATTAATCATGGTTATGAAAATAAATTGCATTTTATAAATAATAATTTGGTACTAGTAGAAGAATTAAAGGCCAAAAATATTGATGTGGTTATTGTTGAGGATGCACAAGCAAATAAATTTATGGAAACTAATCCAGAGTTGAATAAATTTTCTATTGATGAATATAGTTCTGAGTTTGCTATAGCATTACCAAAAAATACCAAATTATTATACCTTTTCTGGTACAACATGATTGATTACACTTCGAACAGTTCTGCCTAATTGAAAATCAGAGGGTACAAAATTATGAGTGGAATGAAGTTCTAGTAAAGTATTACATATTTATGTCATTAATTATTATATAAACTTACAAATAATGAGATTTTATCACGTGTAAATGGCGAAGTAGAATAATAATAAAATTAATTATCTTCAAATATAATTTTAATTACTAAATTAACAAAATATAAAAATTAATTTTTTTCTAGCCAGAATTGGAAATTTGGAATCACTATCACTTATCACCAAAGGTCATTTTTCGTAAAAAGAACGTCTGTTAACAGTGGCTTCAGCGTATGTATTTCTTATCAGTTCTAGCAGTCCATAAGCTATATAGTCAAAGCCTACATGGGTACAAACCTTTTTGCTTCTTTTTTTTCCATAATTTTGTGGGTTGGCGACAATGTCTGTCTGATTTTCTCTTAGGATTTTCTCTCCCCCCCTGTAAGAACTTCATGTTTTTTGTAGTTGATCAAGATTTAAATGTTTTGTGCTGCTACTTAGCGTTATGTTTTTCTTTGTTTTTTTTTCCACACTTTTATAATGTGTTTGCGTGGTATAAGCTGAAAAATGTGGACAAATTAATAATTTATTTGATTATTAGTGTGATATTCAGTAGTTGATTTTAATATATTATAAGTTTTATTATGGCTTCTGACGGCGGAGGCGATGAATTTGCCGGTAATTACTTACAAATGTATCATATCTAATACCTGCGGTAGCACAGTGATGCGAATTAAGAATATCTTTGATGCCGTTATTTTCGGCATTTCAGTTTTGATGATTTTCTTTGATTTTTCCAATTAAGTCTGACCGACGTTACTTTGTTTTGCATAATTTTACTTTTTTAATGTATTTTTGCAAATATTGAATGTAATTTCCCACGCTCATTGATTACATCTATATCTATCAGTAAATTACCTTATCCCGATATATATGGCTGAATGTTGCGTATATGGTGAAGGCAAAAATCAGTCAATTATCGATATCTTATTCTGGCCCTTTATCAAACTTAATATTTTATCAGTGGCCTGGACATTAGTATTACTTTTGAGATCCAGTAGTGTTAAGTGTGTTAGATTTGGAAAATTATAAGTAGCTGATGTTATTTAATGCTTTTTCAGATGACATAGATGAGTCCATTCCGCAGGATGAGAGTGCTATACTGTCTGAAGAAGAAAAACAAGTCGAGGTATTTTTCGTTCGGAAAGATCTTACGGTTCCTACACTTCAAATGTGATTCTAACCAACTAAGTGTTGTTTCAGGAAGAAGATGAGGAATACGACCCAGAAGATACGCGTAAAAAAAAGAAAGGTAAAAAACGGAAAACTAAAAGCGATGCTAGAAAAGAAAAACGAAAAAAGAAACGGAGGCGAATGGACAGTGGAGAGGTAATCACTGCTTTTATTCTGTTCTTTAGCCTAATAGCATCCCTTCCTGATTCTCTTTTTACTTAGTAGTTTGATCGTATTAATTAAATGTACGCTTTTCGATCTAATTTATCCAACGCGTCTTTGAAATTTTTTTCATTTTGGTTTGTATGTTTTCAATGTCTTCTAATTCTTTTAAGTGGGAATGTTTCTTGCACGTTATGTGTAGTTTCATGATTAACTTCCAAATCCTCTATTATAACTTTTTCTATTTAGCGTTTATCTAGAATATATTCTTATTTATGAGTCGCCCTGTCAATGATTTTCTTGAATTATTTTAATTAGTAGACTATTGTCTGTTGTTGGTAACTGTTAAGTTTTGAAATGTTTTGCGGACTTAGTGTCATATTTTTTCTTGTCAATATGGTGTTTACTGAATGAAGTTATTGAAAAATCCTGAATAAAACTAATTATAATTGGTAACTACTATTAGGCTATTAAACCAAACCGTTTTCGTTTCTTGACCATTACAATTAGTTTAATGATAACTGAACGACTAATCAAAACGATTGCTTCTTGTTTCTGTCTATTTTTGAGGTTGCTCTGTTTCAGTGGTGTGAATTGAGAGTTGAATGTTTCTGAGTTACTTATCACTGTGTCGTCCTCTACATCTAATAGTCTTTGTTACGGTGGAAAATGGAATAGCTCGTTACAAATTAGCAGCTTTTTCCTCTATAGAAAAACTAACATTTTTAGAACTAAGTTAAACCTTTATTTATTAAACTTAGACTAAAAAACTACTCAGTAGCAATAAAAATTATTTGTAGCAACACAGTTGTATTGAAAATGTTCTGATTCGTGACATCAGAATGTCCAGGTCCTTCCTCTGCTCTAAAAAAGCTGAGAACTCAAGAATAACTTTACCAGGTCACTTACGTTAAAGCCCCGCTGTAATGTGAGGAATTCCATCTATGTAGAAGAAAGGAGTGAGGGAAGTTTAAAAAATAAACCTAGTAGGTCAAAAGTTCGTGCATATGTAAAAGTGTTTGTAGAAGGAAAGGGAGAAGAGAAGTGAGTTGAGAATTGGAATTTAAGAAGCTTTTTTTTAGGTTTCTGTATCCTCAGGGCCCGAATGCTGTACTCACGAGCGAAAAGTATGGGTGAATAAACAGATAGAATATGATTAAAGAAGGATATATGATTGTGTGAAGGTCGAGAGAGAAGTTTGCGTAAGCGAATGAAGAGAGGTGTGTGGTAATGAATTTGTACTTACAAAATTGTCGATTGTATCTGCAGGATATGGATTCAGTCTTCTCACGTATTCTAATGAATAATATTTTTCGTGTATATGATTTCAGGAAAGTGACTTTATGTATGATGATGACAACGCAGGTGATTCTGATTACGGCTCCAGTAGGAAATCTAGAAAATCTAAAAGTAGCTCATCTAAAACTTCCTCCGCACCTCCAGAGCCAGCTCCTACACCACCTGCTCCGTCCATAGAAAATACAGGTAACTCTTAAGATACTTGTTGCGAGATTGCAAACGTATCTTTAAACTCTATTTGACCCTTCTTAAATAATTTTACCTAAATTACGAGTTTAATTTTCTTATTAGTAATGCCAACGGTTGAAGAAGTCTGTTCTACATTTGGTCTAAATGACGTTAAAATACAGTACAACGAAGCCGACTATCAGAATTTAACGTGTTATAAATTTTTCACCCAGCACGTTCGTCCCATCCTCGCGAAAGAAAATCCAAAGGTTCGTTCCCGAGTTGTTAACAAGAAACCTATACCTATCGTCTGTTGTGGGTAAATTCAAGGTTTTATAAATAACGATCTCCTTAATCGTTATTAATACATTTCGAAAGACTGTGAAATTTTTGACTATAAATCCAAACTATCGTTCCAGTCTTTAGTATCTTTCAAACGTCAAGATATCTCATATCTATGTATATGATTCTTACCTGTTAAATTATCTTCATAACGCCAAATTTATTCGTATTCCAAATCCAAATTAATTTAACTTAAATTTGATTGATTAGTAATATATTCTTTGTTTGTTGTAGGTCCCAATGGGTAAAATGATGATGCTTGTAGCGGCTAAGTGGAGAGAATTCTCCAATCAGAATCCGCTTACAGAACAAAATGAATCTGATCAGAACGAAGAACAAGACTACACACCCAAACCGAGTCGGTCACGAGCGACGAAGGTATTTCATTTGTTCTTTTCTCTATTATAATGCAATGGTTGAACGTTTTAACGAAGAAAATTTATAGGCACCTGTTAATGAAGAAGTTGTCGATGAAGATGAAGAAGAAATCGAAGATCGTGTTAAAAAGAAACGAAGTAGCCGAAGCAAGAAAAGCGCCTCTAGTGGTCGAAAGAGTTCATCTGGTGGTTCTAAAGTCCCAACGTTGAAGATTAGGTTGGGAAAACGGAAACAAGGTAGTTCGGTGAGTATTGAAAGTAATTTTAATCATGTTCGATTCTGCTGTGGACTACAAGCAACCAAATTTTCACAGTGCTTACTTTCGTAATCCAAAAATGCTAAATAGTTCTTTCATTGCTAAAGATAAGAACGTAGTGCCTATCTTCCTTTTAAAATACATCCTTGAGGATTTAAATTTTGTAATGTCTACGATCATGATAAATAAAGTAAATTTGTCGGTGAGAAAAGTATTCTGAATTTCGATTTAATTTCTTTTGCCAAACCTAAAAGTACCCTCTCTTGTTATTCAGTGACAAAATTTAGAAAATACCTGAGTAACTTCGGTACCTAATTAAACCTGGAGCGTTGTTCTCTCCAACAAAATGTGAGTGAGATTCCGCGCTGAAAATTTTTGACGCAGTTATTCAATTGGATGTTGTGTTGTTGAGCATTGAGGATTCATTAATAATTTTTTGGGAAATTGAAATCCGAGCTGAAGTTTTCTTAAGGCTCGAGAGCATTCTTTTCATTTGAAACTTATGTGGGAATGGTGAACAATGTTGCATTTCTTGTCGAGCAATTTTCGTAATATCAACAATTTTTCCCCTTCTTTTTTTGGCTTAATTAGGATGAAGAGGGTAACGGTAGCGCTGCAGGTGGAGGGCAATCTGACCGCGATTCCGATGCTGAATTTGAGCAGATGTTGCAAGAAGCCGAAGAAGCCGAAGCTGAATCAAAAGAAGCTGAAATTGAGGCTGAGTCGGCGGCTCCCGCCAAACGCAAAGCAAAAACGAAATTTGGTAATAAGAAGAAAAAAAAGAAAACGAAAACTACGTCCAAATTTCCTGGTGGTGATGAAGACGGATACGAAGTAAATACAGTAAAGTTTTGCGTTTTGTTTCTTCTTCTCGGGGTATTACTCTCTTCAAACGTATCTGAAGAAAAAGCATAAATGAAATTCAGTCGCCTCTTCAGATACGTTCTTACTTACTTATATTGCCGTTTCGATATTCCGTTTGTTATTCGACAGTTGAGCGATTGACTAACATTTTCCTCTTTGCAGACTGATCACCAAGACTATTGCGAAGTATGTCAGCAAGGCGGTGAAATAATACTGTGTGACACGTGTCCGCGTGCCTACCATTTGGTGTGTTTGGATCCTGAATTAGAAGAAGCGCCGGAAGGAAAATGGTCGTGTCCACATTGCGAAAACGAAGGAACGCAAGAGAAAGAGGACGATGATGAGCACCAGGAATTCTGCAGGTGAGTTAGTGTTCTACGTCGGTTTCATCTTAATTGGTAGATTAAAATCTGGCTAATTATATTTTTCTTGAAGGGTGTGTAAAGACGGTGGTGAATTACTGTGCTGCGACTCATGTCCCTCGGCTTATCACACTTTCTGTTTGAATCCACCGTTGACCACGATTCCAGATGGCGATTGGAAGTGTCCTCGTTGTTCGGTGTGTATATTTTTCGTGCCTAACTAATTATTTATTCATCGGTTCGAACGATTTGTGTTTAACCATCATTGAAACTTCATACAACTAATTAATTTTAGTATACAGTAATATGAAATTTATGCGATTAATTTTGAAAAATATTGTAACATCGAGGATAGTTGCTTAAAACAAAATTGAATTGCAATTACTGATGAGATAGAAGTTTCATCCAAATGGTATGAAATAGACAATTTTTTTTACCGACTGCTTACAGAGGAGGTATGTTTGGTATGTCTATCTCCGGAACTAATGGAATTTCGTTTGGTTCGAACAAGTGTCTTATTTTATAGATTTTAATGAAAGTAGGTATGAAATGTTATCCGAAAAATGCCCTAGGCTATTCACATTTGAAAATTACAAAATTTGAAGGGTCTAGTTGAAGAAAATGAGAATTTAAAGATTAAAAAATTTACTGTCAAAAATTCGGGCAAATCCACCAATAAGAGCTACTCATTCAGATTAACGCAGTCTTTTTTATATATATATATATTTATTTATTTTAAATAAAATATACTTTTTGTTTTTCCAATCTCCATTGAATTGCACTGAATATTCCGAAATAACATTCTTTAATCTTAATTGGTTACCAAATTCTGAGAAGTAATATTGAATCTCCGAGCGTGTGTATGGGACAGTGGAGATCGCACTCAAGTTTCCATAGAAATCATTAAATGTTTTAGTTTCTTTGAATTTACCGTAAGTTCGTGAAAGATAAAAGTATTGTACCAAGTTTTATGAAATGATCTATCTATATTTTGCTCGTGTTTATAGAAGTTCCATCCATCAATTTTAAATAATTTATCATCGACAAGCTGTTGCCCGTAGCTTCACTTGCGTAGTGTCTGTTTATCTGTGTTTGGCTTCTTCCCACATTTAAAATCTTTTTGTGGCCCTTCTAATTTCAATCAAAAATTGGATCAGATCGAAAAATATACTTTGTGATGTATCACTTAGCAAGATACAAAAAAATTACATTTATCTTCTTCTGGTGTTCCGATAGGGTCCAAGAATTGGTTTAATCCAAAATTGGGCCAGAAGTTTAGATTCACCGCCCTAAAAAACATTGTACGATGGTACGATGTATCACTGGATAATATGGGGAAAATTATTTTTACCTCTTATTTGTAGATTCAAATGAAACCATGGAAAAAAAAATGAAACGGGGTCGATAGAGAAGGGGGAGAAATAATAATATCATTCATCAACCAGTAGATCACGAAAAAAGAGAGGGGAGAAGTTTTTTTCAATTCTCTATTACTCGTTTTCGTTCGTTTTAAGAAATGTTTTGTTCGTTTTTCATTTTCACAAATTTTAAAAATTAGTGTGACTATGGAATTCCGCGATGGCTATAAACCTTACCAATTATTTATGAAAAATCTGATGCAAATCTATCCAGCCGTTCTGATGTGATAGTGTTTCCAACAGTTTTTAGCCCTTGATATTTTATTATATGTAGAGATGAAGATTTAGGAAAATATTTGATAGAATAGAATCAGACCAATGGAATCAGATTATTCAATAATTCAAATAATTGACTGTTTTTGTAATAGTTGTATATCTCAAGTTCCGATGTTGCAATATGAATTATTTGATTAGATTAATGATAGAACGTCATGATTATCGATGTGTATATTTTATTTCACAACACTATCTACTTTCAATACACAGACAAATTAAGTCGATATAGTATTTCCCAGCGTTGCTAGTAAATTTTTCAAAATTCGACTCTTCGCCGATGTATAGTCATATTGTTTCGTGATGTGGTATATAGATTTCATGAATTGTTCCGCGAATTTGTTTCAGGCGAAACCTTTGCCCGGAAAAGTTGCGAAAATGTTGACTTGGAGGTGGAAACCAGAAACGAATCCGGAGCCGGTTGATCCAGCAGCTACTAAAAAAGGTCGTCAACGTCCCAGACAAAGAGAATTTTTCGTCAAGTGGCACGAAAAGTCGTACTGGCAGTGTGAATGGGTGTCAGAATTACAAGTAATTTTTTTTCAATATCTTTTTGTCGCATCACTTACTTGTTCGAAATGATATGAACAATGACGGTAACATTTTATAGCTGGATGTTTTTCATCCGATTATGATGCGAGGCATCGTACGCAGATTCGATATGGATGAACCGCCAGTGATTGAAGAGCCCATGGATGACGAAGGCAAATTTATCAAACGAATTAAAAACTACAAAGGAGACGAGATCTCATTGGACGAGAAATTTTACAAGTAATTGTCTAGTCGAACGTATAATATGTTGTCATTCATTGATGGTTGTGGTCATTAATTCCGTTTTTTTAGGTTTGGTGTGAAACCCGAATGGCTTATAATCCACCGAGTACTTAACCATCGAATATTCAGAGACGGTTCGACTCAGTATTTGGTAAAATGGCGTGATCTGCCCTACGACCAGGCAACTTGGGAAGAGGAAAATTCCGATGTACCCGGAATGAAACTTGCGATCGAACACTATTGGGTAATGTAACCAATTTAAGTTTTATTTTCGTGAATATCGTATCTAATTTTATGTTGCGTATCATGTGAAATTTATCTCCACGTTGAGAAATACTTTCCTTCGACTTATTTTAGTGTTTTGTTTGTAGGATTTGCGACAATGTTCAGATCCTACGAAAAAAAGTAAAAAAGGTAAAAACAAGAAGAAAGTGAAAGAACCACCTGAAGAGGATACTGAAGCTAGACCAACATCTAGGTAATTATTCATTCAGTCTTAAATTTCTTTGAACTTCAACTGTAATTGATTCGTGGTTTCATCTTCAGCACAAGACGATTTTATCCACCTCCTGATAAACCTGTTACCGACCTGAGGAAAAAATACGAAAAGCAGCCTGATTTTATCGCAGATACGGGTATGATGTTGCATCCATACCAGCTAGAGGGTTTGAATTGGTTGCGATACTCGTGGGGTCAAGGAATCGATACTATTTTAGCTGATGAGATGGGTTTAGGAAAAACAATTCAAACTATTACGTTTTTATATTCGCTTTTCAAAGAAGGCCATTGCAAAGGACCATTTTTGGTGAGTAAATTTTGCTTCCGTTATGTGTACGTAGCTTAATTCTTGTTATAAGTCGTTTAAATTTTCCTCTCATAAACTGGTGGCAGTACGTTGAGAGATCTTTTATACAATAAAGACTTCGCTTTTATACAATGATGAATAGTATCGAGACAGGCATGTTAGATTTACAGTAATTCTTACATAAGAAAATGGGTATTTTTGTTTAGAAAAACTCTAAATTATCGTCCATTCTGGCATCTCTATATCTGTGGTTTTGTTTGTCAGTAGTAATCTCAGAAACTACGAACGATTTAGATTAAATTTTCATAAATACGTTGTTCGGCATCCCGACTTGGTTGGGATAATCGTCTTGGTATCCCTGTGTTTTCAAACTGAAATTTTATTTAAAGTCAACATTGGCATAGCTACAAATTTCACTGAAGGTGAAAGCCAAATAAGCAGTATTACAAAATATGGTGGAATAGATCTCGAACAGTATGTAGAATGTTTATGTTGACTATAAGTTAATTTAGTCAAAAACAAAAGAAATATTTCTCAGTGTATGTCTCGAACACAAAATTTCATTGTTTTATGATTCCAAATTTTAACATTAAGTTTTTGTTTCCAGGTTAGTGCTCCACTTTCCACCATTATAAATTGGGAAAGAGAATTCGAAACCTGGGCACCTGATTTCTACGTCGTCACATACGTGGGTGACAAAGATTGTCGAGCAGTAATTCGCGAACACGAATTCTCCTATGAAGAGGGTGCTGTACGCTCTAATGCTGGACGGGCGTCCAAAATGCGGGGGAACTCTATCAAGTTCCACGTCCTATTGACCAGTTACGAGTTAGTCTCCATTGATTACCCCTTACTTGGATCTATAGAATGGGCTGTGCTAGTGGTCGATGAAGCTCATCGACTAAAAAGTAACCAGTCGAAAGTGAGTTTCTCTAATATCGGATTTACTTCTTTTTTTTCCGCCTTTTTTTTGAAGATGTTTTAATCTTGTGTCAATTTTACCACTTTCTAGTTCTTCCGACTACTCGCCCAGTACCACATATCTAATAAACTCTTGTTGACGGGTACACCATTGCAAAATAACCTCGAAGAATTGTTCCACTTGCTTAATTTCTTGACACCTGAAAAGTTCAACGATTTATCTGCTTTCCAAAACGAATTCGCCGATATATCGAAAGAAGAACAAGTCAAGCGTCTGCATGAAATGTTAGGGCCTCATATGTTGCGACGATTGAAAGCAGACGTATTAAAGGTAGGGTAACGATATATTCATAATTGTTGGGATTAAAAACGTTAAGGTATATGGAAAAATAATTGGAAATTGTTATTTTCGTAAAGTTGCCAGAAACTAATTATAGATCGACTTGATAATTTTTTTTTCTGCCTCTTAAATTGATTAAAGTTCGATATAACGTTTGCCACTTACGTCTTAAATTGAACTCTTACATATTCTTCAGCTTCTTAACTTTTTGATTGTGACTGAATGAATAACGAAATGGTGTTTTACTGATTATTTGTTTCTTTGAGCAGAACATGCCATCGAAATCCGAGTTCATCGTTCGTGTCGAACTATCTCCGATGCAGAAAAAATACTATAAATTCATTTTGACGCGTAATTTTGAAGCGCTAAATCCTAAAGGTGGTGGACAACAAGTTTCGTTGCTGAACATCATGATGGACTTGAAGAAGTGTTGTAATCATCCGTACTTATTCCCTGCCGCTGCTCAAGAAGCTCCGTCAGGCCCTAGTGGCTCGTACGAAATTTCAACGTTAACCAAGGCTTCGGGAAAACTCATGCTCTTAGCAAGAATGTTGCGTAAATTACGCGATTCTGGTCACAGGTTAGTTCAGTGCCTCGTATTCCAATTGAATTCATCTTGATCATTTTTTATCAGATTGTCATTACATACAATTGTCTTTAATATATTATTAGAAATATCAGATAGTTAACGAATACTTGATGTAACGAGTCTGATTTTTTGTGGGAGGGGTGACTGGTTCTTATCTCAGAATTTTTCATTTTCAGTAGAATTATTGCAAAAACCTGATGCAATTAAAAATAATTTATTGCGGTCTCAAAATTTAAACCATTAAGGTTAAATTTCGAAAGAAAATTTGAAGTGTGGTTATTAAGATAATATTCGGGAGAATATTTAATGTTTTGTAACAGTAGGTTTTTTATTTGATACATTCATTAATTTGTAGACGCGTAATATAGACTTATTTAAAAAAAACTGGATGAAAATTTCAATTCAGTGCCCACACAAACGAGGGTGAATATATTGTCAATAATTAATGAAAAAAGTAAGCTTAGCGAGACAAAATATAACGTATAACCCTGGAATACGTGTTCATAATGTGGCAGAGTTTCTAATGAATTTGCAGAAATAATTTTAAAACCCAGAAGAATTAGTTTGATTTAAAAAACAAAATCCAGGTAAACAAAGCGATTATTGAATGAAATAATCAAAATACCAAATGAAGTGACAATAGTTATTGAGGAAAATACACTTTCTTCTTCGTTTTATGCAAGTTGATGATTTATACGTTTTAAAAGTTAGTTTTAAGAGTTGACTGGAAGCTTATTTTAGGTTTTGTTTGAAAATGAAAGAGACAAAAACTGTTCACAGATTGGACGTATTAGAATGAAGATGTTATTATCCGTAGTACATATAAAAATAGTTACGTAACCCACCAGTTATCGAGTGTCGTAAAAAAAAAGAAACTTTCCTATTTGTAGTGACTGCGTATGGAGGAGGTTATATGTTTGGTATATTTATCTCCGGAACTAACGGAATTTCGTTCGCTCAAAACAAGTGTTTTATTTTGTAGATTTTAATGAAAGTAGGCTCAAAATGTTCCTGACCATCCGAAGAATGTCTTAGGCTATTCATATTTGAAAATTAAAAAATTGAGCCGTAATTGAAGAAAATGAGAATTTAAAGATCGAAAAAATTATTGTCATAAATTTGGCCATATCCACCAATAAGAGCTACTCATTCAAATTAACGCATTTGGTTTTTTTTTTTTTTTTTAAATTTATTTTTTAAGCCCCAGTTTTATTAATAAAAATACGTGTATAACTTCTACTGTTGCGGCGAGAATTAGTAAAGTGAAACATCGAATTGAAGAGCAAAGATTTACGAATGAAATGAGATAAAGAATAAGAAGATTGAACGATAAAAAGCTGAAATATTGATAGAGAGAGGTGAAGAAATGATGAAAAATGTTTTTTTACCTTCCTTTATTGATATTTCAGCACATAATCATTCAATTTCCTTGTTCTTTATCTAATTTCAATCATTAGATTTGCTTTTGAATTGAATATCTCACTTTACTCATTCTTTCCACAATAGAGGAAGTTATGCATGGAATTTCATTGACTTTTATTGACAGAATTGGTACTTGAGAATGGAAAAAACATTTTTTTTGAGGACACCCAATTCCTGGAAAGTTATACAACTACTTTTACATGACTGTATGTACAAAGCATTGCCTATCACAGGTATATTTTTTTTTGACATTCATTCCTGAAACCAGAATACATGTACTGTGTATTTCCACTTTTCACTCATTTTGAAAATTCTTATGTCTATGAAGCCTTGAATTTTTCATGAATGGCAATGAAACTTGGGACTGGTTTAAAGGCTCTCCAGACCTATTTATTCGTGATAAAATTTTTTAAATCCATCCAGTTGTTTCGGAGTTGGGCGTTCGCAAAATTTTTCAAATCTTCTGTTTTCGTTCCAATAATCCGCGTAAATTGAGAGATTTTGGCCTGAAATTTTTATAGTAGGAAAAAACTATGAAGGACTAATTTGATATTGAATTTGAGAAAAATTTGTTAACTGGTTTTTGAAAAGCAGCCAATAGAAAATATGACACTTTTGGAAAATGCACAACAGTGGAAGAGATATTTTAACCTTCCTTGGGGTTGCTGACTCGAAATATTATTTTCATTTTTGATAATTTTTGAAAACCTGCGTTTCTAACGGAGCTTGCTGAGCTAGACATTGTTTTTTACATACGGTAGTTAATTTATTAAATGTACATTTTTGTACGTTTTTTCTGTTATTATTGTGTCATAGTTCATAATGTTTGCTTCATTAATCGTTAAATGTGTATGTGATGAAGATAGTGTAATTTGAAAATTCATAATTGTCTATATTATGAACACATAATAATTACACTGTTATATTAGTTACAAAATTCTTAATTCTGGTGTTTCTTTCGACAGAGTGCTAATTTTCTCTCAAATGACGAAAATGTTAGACATCTTGGAAGATTTCCTTGAAGGTGAAGGTTACAAGTACGAAAGAATAGACGGTTCTATCACTGGCACCCTACGTCAAGAGGCCATCGACAGATTCAATGCGCCTGGTGCTCAGCAATTCGTCTTTTTGCTCTCAACACGGTATGTTATTTATTGTGTGTGTATATGTGTGTGTGGTGTGCACGCTACGATGTTGAACGACATTTTATACCTGCTTTTCATTTATATTGCAGAGCTGGAGGTCTCGGTATCAACTTGGCCACCGCCGATACCGTCATCATTTACGATTCAGACTGGAATCCACATAACGACATTCAAGCATTTTCTCGTGCTCATCGTATCGGACAGGCTAATAAAGTACGTATCGAGACGTTTTTCTATCAACGTTTCCAATCCAGCCACTTCCCCCATTTATCTAAGTTTGTGTTTTACAGGTCATGATCTATCGATTTGTCACCCGTAACTCAGTCGAAGAACGTGTTACCCAGGTGGCAAAACGTAAAATGATGCTGACGCATTTGGTCGTGCGACCCGGTATGGGTGGCAAACAAACTAATTTCACCAAACAAGAATTGGACGATATCCTGCGTTTTGGTACTGAAGAACTATTCAAAGAAGAAGAAGTAAAACTTATTGTACGACCTATTTTGGTTTTGGTCTTTAAATTACTCTAAAACGAGAAATATTTATTACAGGGAAAAGAAGACGAAGCTATTCATTACGACGACAAAGCGGTTGAAGAGCTTCTAGATAGAACCAAAATGGGTATCGAACAGAAAGAAAACTGGTCTAACGAATATCTGTCTTCGTTCAAAGTTGCCAGCTACGTAACGAAAGAAGAAGAAGAGGTTTGTTGATTTTTCATTCGGCCAAGTTAATAGTTCAGAGTGTATAACAGATGACTTAATTAATGTATAGGAGGAAGAGGTGAACACAGAAGTTATAAAACAAGAGGCCGAGAACCAAGATCCGGCTTACTGGGTCAAACTATTGCGCCACCATTATGAACAGCATCAGGAAGATGTTTCGAGAACTTTGGGTAAAGGAAAGCGTGTTCGTAAGCAGGTAGGCGTCGTCGAGTTTTTAACAAACAGTTAATATAACGGAACTGAGCAGTATACATTGTTCTTGATGTTCAATAGGTTAACTATAACGACGGTGGCATTGTAGACCGACCTGAAGATACGACTTGGCAAGAAAATTTGTCAGATTACAATTCCGACTTTTCTGCGCCATCTGGTACGAATTTTTTTCAGTTAATTTAGATGAGGAATAAATATGTTTTTTCAATGTTGGTCATTTCACTCGTTGTATAGGCTTGTGATAAATCGTTATGATTTTGAATTTATGTAGATATTAGTACTTCGCTCTGATATCCCCTCGAACAAGCCCATAACTAGCGTACTGTTTAAAGGTGGCCAACAAATTAACGTAATGTACTGATGTATGTAATTCATCGGTACAGCATGCTTAGAACATTAAAAAAATTATAATCTTCGCGATTCTTTTTTGGAAAAACAAAGTCACTCTACTTTACTTACTTCTTATAGAGCTTCTTTCTTAAAAGTTGATATAGCTAAATTTCTCTTCAAAATGAAAGCCATACTTCACCTAAATGGTTTCCAAATTTTATGTTAGCCCACTAATTGGCTTTATAGTATGGAACGGAGGAAGAGTGAATAGCTTCGAAGTCACAAAATAATTAATCACGAACTGTTCAATAAATCAGAAAAAATTGAGGAAAAACGAAATCCTGCGTTTCATGAACACGCAATATTTCTATGTTTTCTGAGATCAGACCTGTAGTCCGAAAGAAAACTCCTCTGAGATATCTGTTTACCCCTTAGTAAAATTCATAATTTTACTTAACTACCAAACATTGATTAATGGAAACATTATTAGAAGTTTACGACTTGTTTTCAACAAATTATACATTTTTTTCAATGTCTTAAATTTATTCAAATTTTAATTTTTGCTAGGTTGCAAGGATTTCAATACCATCAAAAGAAAAATTAAAGAAATTAAATTCTGGAATTTATATGAATAGCTCAATTATCAATTTTGAACAAATGCATTTCGAAAATTTTTCGTAATCAGAATTCAACCAATGCGTTTTCTCCTAACAGTACGTTTACAGGTGTTATGGATAACATCACTAATCTCTAAATTTCGACCAATCAAACTATCTGAAGGAATTTCAATATCACTATTCAAAACAGAGAAGAAGGAATTGGCATCGAAGAATATTTCAAACTCGATAATGTGAAGGAAAATTACTTCTCAGAACTTGAAATAATTGAAAGCTTTTATTTATAGAAATGTATGAAATGCTCTCAACAGGTGCAAAATTAGGCTTTAACTCTGCGATGTACCATCATATTACATCAAAATGTCCGTTCTTAGTCGTTAAATTTTTCCAAGTCGAAGATTTCGCTTCTTTTTCTTTTTCAAAATATGCCTGTTAGACTAAATTTTTACTAAGCAAAAATGAATACACCTCCTGTTTCGTTGTTATTTCGATTTCTACTCCTCTATTAAGAGATTTCCTCCGTAAATTCGGTCGCACTTTTTTTTTTTCGCTTGTTATAGATTTTCGTTGCCTAACATGACCTCACGTGATTCGTCCGACCTCTTCATGAGATAAGAAGAAAATTCTTTCTTTTTTAAACTTTTGTTTCTTAGTTTCCTTTTGTGAATTCTATTCCCAAAACATAGGCGTTAAAACTAACGAATAAATTCCTGTTGAAAATTTCGTAAGAGATATATTTATCATTAATTATTTAATTCTGATCTTTTTTTTTTCTTGCATTATTAGACGACGATCGAGAAGACGACGAGTACGACGAAAATAATGGTATGTTCTCATTTCAGCTTATTCGTGCAAATGTCAAATTGTTGATTTTTAATATATACGTTTTGAAATTACAGGAGAAATTGGAAGACGAGGAAAACGTAAACTCGAACGACGAGAAGAAAAGGATAGACCTCTTCCACCGTTGTTAGCTCGCGTTGGTGGAAATATTGAAGTAACCAAAATAATGCAAACCCGCTTATCTCTCCCCTCTTCTTAAATGAAACCAATTGATTCATTATGTGGTATTTTTTTTCCCGTTCAAAGGTACTCGGTTTCAACGCTAGACAACGTAAAGCCTTCCTCAATGCAATCATGCGATTCGGAATGCCGCCGCAAGACTCTTTCAATTCGCAATGGTTAGCAATTCGTTATCGAGTATATTTCGGCTAAAATTCTTCTTAATGCCATTATAAAGTACTTTACAATACCCGCGTTCCTGTTGTTTGTGTCTGCAGGTTGGTTCGTGACCTTCGTGGTAAATCCGAGAAAAATTTCAAAGCCTACGTCTCGTTATTTATGCGACATTTATGCGAACCTGGTGCCGATAATGCTGAAACGTTCGCTGACGGCGTTCCACGAGAAGGCTTGAGTCGACAACATGTTCTTACCCGTATTGGAGTGATGTCTTTGATCCGGAAAAAAGTAAAATTATCTTTTTTTGGAATGTGAATTTGAAAAATATTAGAAACAAATTTTAAAGAACTTATCCTGTTGATTATTTCTCTCACAGGTTCAAGAATTCGAACAAATTAACGGTTATTACAGCGTCCCTGAATTAATTCGTAAACCTATCGATCCGGTGAAACCTGATTTGGTTGAAAAGGATAAACCTGCAGCAGTGGCAGCGGCAACGACGACAACGATGACTGCGGCCAATAGTTCCATACCCGCTCCTGCTGATAAAGATGCTAAAGATGTTGAAAAAAAGGTGTGTTAAGAAGTTATGCCATTAAAGTTTCTTTCATATAGTCTTTCTATTTTATTATTGAGTATAAACAAATGTATTAATGCGTTTTTTTCTTAACAAAAGGAGTCATCGCCTGTAAAAACAGAAGAAAAAGAAGACGACAAAGACAAAGAAAAGAAAGAAGAAGTTCCGAAAGATAAAGATGTTGAAGTCGAAAAAGAGAAAGAGGCAAAAACTGAAGAGATGAGTAAAGCTCCAGAAACAGAAAGCGAAAATTCCGATCCGAAAAAAGTAAGAATCCACTTTTGAGGTTATATGATCGTTTTAAAGAGTCAAAATTTTAAATCTATGAAAGAAATTACGTACATTAAAATTACTGTTGATTTTTGTGGCTTTCCCTTAATATGTGTGTGAATAGCCGTAATCTGTGGTTCATAGGGGCGGCGAACCTCTGGTAGGACATAGGTTTGAGGGCAATATTACATACGATCAAAGGAAGGGTTTGACCTTTCAAGAAGAATTACAAAAATAATTATGAAAAACTCTTAAATCGTAGGTCTCTTTGATTCATTGTGGCTCTCTAATGGGAAATATTTATCTTTCCTGCATCCAATTGCCAGTTTCATTACTATTTCTCTCGATTTCACACCACCGTCTAGATGTTCTAAATCTTGCAAGCGAATTTCGTTCAAAATGAAGTGCATATATCATAGTTTTTACACTTCAGTGCCGTTAAGGAACTCATTTATTCGTCAACATTGTATTGTATGAGTGAGAAGCGATAGAATGGAGCTTTCAGACTTACGCAAGTATGCTTCATGCTATCGTCCCCGTATATTTTTATTTCATTCTTATTTGCAATGAATTAAAATGGAGACGATTGTGTTCGTTCATTGTAGGCTTAAATTTTTGATATTCTCTCAATGAAACATCAGTACCCTCGTTGACGCGTTGCTTATCTCCATCAAATGGAATAATTTCTGGTTATTTTGTGAAATTCAATCGATTGATGAGTAATTTTTTCAGGAAACAGAGCTTGTTGCTACTCCTCCCATCGAAGCCCTCATCAAATCAGATGAGAAAACTGTTCCGTCGGAAGCCGGTGAATCTAAACCGGAAGTCGAATCCAATGAGAACGTCAGAAAAGAAGAATCCGAAGAAGAAGCCAAAAAAGACGTATCTTCGGAGACAACCGCCAAAGAGCAACCGGTTAACGGTGTCAAGGATGAACCCCGCGAGGAGACCAAGCCAGTAAGCGTGTGGAAGATAATATCTTTTTTCTGTTTCCGAATTTTCTTATTAGGTGTTTGGCCATTTTTAGGAGGAAAAGGAGAAAGAAGTTCCAAAAATAGACCAAGAGGAACTAAACAAAAAACTTCAAGAAAGCGAAAAGGCAAAAGTGGCTGCCGGTGTTGGCACCGAAGATGATAAAGCTACCCGCAAATTCATGTTTAACATTGCCGATGGCGGTTTTACCGAATTGCATACGTTGTGGATCAACGAAGAGAAAGCTGCAGTTCCTGGCCGCGAATACGAAATCTGGCACAGGAGGTAGCTAAACCCAGTTCTGACATTTGCACCATTGTAACGTAGGGTATTTAATCGATCTAACAGGCCAAAATTATTTACACCGATCGATCATCGTTTCTTAATCATTAGCCTATTTAACGTTTCACCAAGATATGGGTGAAACTGAAATTTTGGTGATTACTTCTTAGGGAAAATTTTTTTATTGCGAAATTTAGAAGATCCAAAATTCCTGGAGCTACCCACAAAAGTTAAGTACAATTGATCCTGTTACCTTTGGGTTAGAAAACATGAGTTAAAGACCGCTGTTGTAATAGAAGAAAGTTGTAAATTTTCCTACGATAAATTTATTATATTTGTTAAATTTAGAGACACTTGACAGCTTCAGCACTATTCATTATCCTTATTCTTCGTAACTACTTTGAAACTTATCAAACAAATGCAAGAAAAAGACGTGGTAAAGTCAAGTTGTGTGAGCCCACGAAAGGAAATATATTAGTAAAAAAGAGTCGTAACGTCTTTCACAGATGATCATTTTGATTTTAAGTTGATTATTTTTTGTACTTAGTTGGAAGTTTTTCAAGTAGGACTCATGGCATGCTAGATCAGCGAAATGCTCCAGTGTGGCGATTGGTAATCAGGTTCAGTTTTTGACGAGTTAATTTTACATTTTCAGGCATGATTTTTGGCTGCTTGCTGGTATTGTTACGCATGGTTATGGCCGCTGGCAAGACATACAGAATGATTTAAGATTCGCCATCATTAACGAACCATTCAAAATGGACATCGGAAAGGGGAATTTTTTGGAAATCAAGAACAAATTTTTAGCCCGACGATTTAAGGTATCCATTTTTTAAATTGCTATTTTCCTATTAGCCTATTATGCTTATGATTGGCCCGCTATTTACGATGTAGTCTCCGTAGGCGTTTCAAAGAGTTGAAGTTGTAGCTTGAAACAGCTTTAAGAGAAGATGGAAATGCGATGAGAGTTGGGAAATACACTAGTCGACATTATTTCATGTATGAAAATTTTACGAAGTCTTGAGTATGCATGTCTCATTCGCATGGGGAAATGCTACCTAATTTTAGTTCGACGATGTGGAATTTATTACTTTTTGTAACTATATGCGTCAGTCTTGAATTCTGTCTTTGAAATATGCAATACGTTAATTGGTGAAACGTTATTTGCTTGTCTCAAAACAAAGATTTTTCTGTTAATATCAACCTTTAAATCTGCAAGAATCTATTTAAATTGATTTTGTAGTTTTTATTTGTTAGTACTGAAAGTATTGTGAGCCTATTTGCTAAGACGAGTCAAACAAAAAATATGACGAAACTTGGCTGAAAATACTTACAACGAGTGAAAGGCCACCTTTATTTCTGTACTCACTCTCATTTCTTACGTATTCCACGTGTTTATTGAAAATGGCCTGTTTAAAATATAACGAAATTTTAATCACATCTATTAGTCGTGTTGGAATTCGCCCTAGACCTGTCTCATATGACCGCATTTACGATTAGGCGAGACCATTGAAAGTGTTTCCTCAAATTTATTCGTATTTGTCGAGTTTCTCGGATACTGTTTACTCTTGAGAGGGCCTGCCGTAGTTTTTGACTCAGTGGCTCAAGTTCATGAATAAATAGAAAAATGTTAGATAAAAAAAACCTCATTATTAAGCAGAATTTCAAACTTGCAACATTAAAAAAACTCGAAGTACTCGTCATTTATCGTTAAACCTCAGTTACGATCGCTTCTGCTTCAACTTATTTCTATTTTCGATTTTCTCGTAAATTCTGCAGTTTCAAGAACTATACTTTTTGAGGTATTTAAATTTTTTTTTTTTCTTTTGTTAAATTAACTTGAAAATTGTGGAATAGTACTTTTTTCTGCAGGCATTCTCCCAGAATCGTGATTTTAGGTCACAAGTAAAAGAAAAATCCAATCAATGCTAAAAGCCAGTGCGTTACAATTATTTTCAGCATTGCATGAGAAGCTCCAGAATTTTTTTGTTGAAGTTAGATAGAATCAAACCATTGAACAAAATAATTCCGAATTAAATTTACTAGCTTTAATGAAACCAGCTTCGTGTTATTGTGATTTATAATTTTATGTTTTTAATGATAAATCATATAAAAATGTAGATATACGTCTATTAGTTGAAAATTTCATCATTCTCTATTTCGATTCGATTGCAACCACCTGAAGTAATTAATTTTTTATTTTTGACGTGTTTCAACAGTTACTTGAGCAAGCTTTAGTTATCGAAGAGCAATTACGTAGGGCTGCGTACTTGAATCTTACGCAAGATCCGAATCATCCTGCTATGTCGTTGAACGCCAGATTCGCCGAAGTCGAATGTCTGGCCGAATCCCATCAACACCTCTCTAAGGAGAGTTTGGCTGGAAACAAACCAGCTAACGCAGTTTTGCACAAGGTAATCTTTTCTTTTAATGCACACTCGAAAACAGTCTAACCTGTTAATAGTGGTCGAATGCATTCAATTTCAAATTTACTCCGATTACGAATTGAGAGGAAACCATTTATTCATCCAATCTATTGCTGTATTCCGCGTTGCGAATGAAAAAATGATGAGATGAGAAAAGAAGCAAAAAGAGAAAGAAAGAAAAACAAGTGTAACAATTACAAGGAAAACTTCGAAGGAACGTTTTGAAAAAATCTTTACGAATATCAGTAATTCGACTTTGAATTTTTACATCATGTGCAGGTATTAAATCAGCTGGAAGAATTGCTGTCAGACATGAAATCGGACGTAAGCCGACTTCCAGCCACATTGGCCCGTATTCCTCCAGTAGCGCAACGATTGCAGATGTCAGAAAGGTCCATTTTGTCTAGATTGGCAACTACTACTTCATCAGCCACGGTACCCTCGAGCGGTACTCAAACTAGTAAGTCAGTCTCTTAGTTTTTGAATTTTATCTCCCATTGTCCAAAATGTGGCAGTTCTTTCGGATTGATTATTTTGAAGAAAATTTCTGACGAACATCGAAAACGCTTCGTTCGTTTCTTTTTCAAATTATGCAGTCTCTTTATTCGAGTTAAAAAAAATAATATTTTGTTTGCAAACAAAATGGATAAAATGGAGTGTCAGTTAAAGGAATAACGCCGCACGATAGAAGTGAAACTTCTTTCAATTCGTTTGCTTTTGTTTATGAAAAGCCTTGATGTAAAATATCTTCTTTTTTTTCTGTTTCCCCTCTTTTACCTCTATTTTTCATTCCTTCGTTGTAACAATCGAAATTTTCTCTTCTACACTTTCCGTAGGTTTCACTTCGTTACATCTAATTACGTTATTACTCCTGCTGAAGAAATTTTATTTCAAAAATCAAGACAGGTCGTTTCAGCAATACTCTCTCGATATTCGAGTGGATTTATCTACAGTTTATTGATTTCCATAAGGTTTTTTTTTTTTTTTTGTGACACTTGATTGTAAGTTGAAGAGAACGGCTGGACCGATTTTTACGATTGGGGTGTTAGAAAAAAGGTCGCATCATGTAGATGTGCCATGAGAAGAAACCAGAATATAGCCTCTGAGGGAGAAAGTTGTGGATTTTGATCCATTCACCCCCTCCAAAACTGGTTTTGATTTTTTTTTTCCCTTAAACATACTTTTCTTAATGTATTAATAATTTTATACCTCTGTATCCCCCTGTATCCTCCCTTTCTGAGATATAAAATGCCAAAAGTTACAAAATTGAAATGTGGGTGTACTTGTGTGTATTGCGCAGTTGAATAAATGATATAGAAATGAAATGAGAGAGGGAAGAAAACAGAAGGAGAGTGAAGGAGGAAAGATATGTATGTACATATATATACACGTACAGGTATATATAAATATGTATATAAATTTGAATTTTGATGCTAAAAGTTTCCGAAGTTATGAAACGAAAAACGTACTCACTTTTACCTTCCATGACGCCATGATTAGTGAGTAGATTTTCAATAGAAAACCTTAATTTTAAATCTCTTTTGGTTTGGGCGATGAAGGCAGAGACGACGATTGAGAGAAAGAAATAGTATTAGCTACCGCACATCTATTCACCCTCACACACACACACACACATATGTATATGTATATATATTTTTTTTTTTCTCCTCTCCTTCGCACCAAAATTTACACCAAGATTCATGCGTACTGCCTTTACTTTTTCGTTTTTATCCCGATAATGAAAATAAAAACATGTTCCACTTTGAAAAAAAATCAGCTTTTGTACTTCAAATCAGGCAAGAATTTCTTCTACTTTTCCTTCATAGTGTCAGAGCTTACTACCAAAATCCGTGACTGTTTTTTAATTTTTATGAGAGCTAATTTTTTTGTAATATTTCGTTGTCCTTGATTAAAAGATGAGGTAGCTCCAGTCAGCAGGTTAGGTAGCGTGACACTAGTCAGCAGGATTCTGCAAAATGCTTGAAAAAATTAAGGACACATTTGTATTTTATGAATGCCGAAATTTTTTGAGTGGACAGTATATCCAATAAAACGTATTTCTATAGTAATCAGAATCCCCTACATTAAAACAAGCCGAGTCGGCATTACCTCATACTCTTTACTGCCACCCTTTAGTCCAATCAGTTCACTTCATTCATCACTTATCATTCATTAATGAATGATAAATCTACGTTCGATTTAAATTTTCTTATTCTGCCTGTTGTTTATGATGGTCAAGAAAATTATTTTGGAAATTCTTTTACGCTTCTTTTAGCTCTGCTGAATTTTCAAAAAAATTTTCAGTTCTACAATTACAAGAAAAATACCGTACCTATACAATAAACCTCTTAGTAATTCGTATTATTTTTATCTTTTTTTTTCTAGTCGGAATCGGTAACCAGTTCCCTAATGGCATTCAAAGCACCGGCCAGCTATCCGGAAATCTAACCAACACGAATTTCACCAATTTCCGACCTCAGTTTTCAGTACCTGGTCAGAGTTCAAGCTCATCTAGTAGTCAATCCTTTCAGGGAAAAAATTAATTGATTATAATCCTTCCGACGGTCTTAAAGTGTGTATATTTTGTTGTATTTATATTTTTCTACGTTCGTATGGACCGAAAAAAAAAAAAAAAAAAAAAAAAACAGTTTTAAAAAAATAAGCAGTGGGGTCTACGTCTTCTAGAGGAAATACTCGTATTTTCTTTTGAATTCCCCTCAAATTAAATGTTATTGAGTAAGTTTATAAATTTTAGTCATTTGTCAAAATGTGTTTTTTTTTGTTTTTTTTTTGTTTTTTTTTTTTAAATTTTGCAACGTAACTGTATGTGGTTGAATAAGAAGTGAAAAAAGATTCCATCTTTGACTCCACTCTCTCTGTTCACGCACTAAGTGTGATTAGGATTTAAAAAAATTCTAGATTTAAGTATTCAGTCGTTACAGCGTCGATGTACATATTGGGAGTCATATGCGAATGTAATATTTCAGTTTTTGTTTTTTTTTTCTCTCTTTTGGGAGACTGTTTAACGTAATCTGCTAGAGTGAATCTCTTTGAATTTTCGAAGCATAAGTAAATGCCTTGAATGGTACTTTTCGATTGTACCATAATATTATATGCTTGACGAGGGTTTTTTAAATTGCGACATGATGAATATTGGAATTGAGTATCGTACGTCTGTTAGTGAAATTTGTTACAATGTATAGAACAAAAATTCTGAGAAATATTGTCGCACGCGAAAACTGGAAATACATTTATTCTTAAATTAATTGCCTTTTTAAATTAGTTGATGTTGGAAGCTAGGTGGAGAAAATTTTCTTTTGTGCAAATGTACGTTTTACATTTTTTCTCTTTCTCTCTTTTTTTAATTGAATTGTTCAGCATTATTTTAATTTAATTGGAACAGTGTTAATAAACTCTGAAATTTTATCTTCATGTTATTTTTTTCTTATTATTAATTTAGATTATATTTTTTTTAGTGATCGCAATCACTGGCTTTTATTCCAAGAGCTGTAATCCGTTCAGATGTATGGAAAGGTATCGTTGTTGAACTTAATCCTTGAAAATTTCGTGTCATTTTCAATCTTATGGATATCAGCTTTTATTTTGAATTTTTGTTTCTTCCATTTCCACGTAACGAAAATCCTCGCGAATTTTTACGACTGCTGGTTCGATTTATTCTTTATTCTACGTGTACGGTTCAAAATTCTGTATTTACAACTCAAATGGAACTTAGGCTCTCATTTTGGGATATTAGCTCCAGTTTAAGTCTTCAAATGAAATTTATTTTATTCTCCTAACCGTTAGTCATTGCTCGCGTGTGAGATTGAAAATTTCATGTGTGACCAGTAACGTAACCAAAAAACAAATCAATCGTTTAAGCTGCGCCGTCAGTCACCCAGTGTATCTAAGAAGGTATGTTATTTTGATTGAACATCTCATCTTGAAACTCACCTTGTTTTTTGAACTGTGCTTCGAAATAGAAAACGATGTTATTCAAATACTTAGCGTAATTTCTTGGTATCTTCGACTAGAGAAATTTTCTTTCCCATTTCTAAATGGTCTTTCTCATTTATTTTCCACTTTATGTTTGTTTTTATTTTCTTAACAAGATAGCTAATTTTGAAACCGAAGGTCAGAATTTCTCAAAAAAACAGAGTGGAAACCATATTTTTGTAATCTTTTGGTAGCTGAATCAGAGCCAATTTTATTCAAAATCATTTCATGGAAATTACGAAAATTCTGCTTCGAACTTCCAGCTCTTGATTTTCTAATTCTATATTCGTCTATTTGGACTCGAGAAAAATTTTTCGTATGTTATCATTATTAATGACATTTGTGTGTTTATTTTCAAAAATTGACGCACAGTTCTGTCATTTTTTATTTCGTTGATTTGCTCCATTGTAGTAATGTAATTTCAAATTTACAGTTGTGTCATTCGAAATTATTAGAGAATAGTTTCAATTTCCCATCGATGAAGTAGCTGGTTGTTCCTATGTTACTTAGGTTTTTATGATTTTCATAGTTTTTCTACCCAACTCATTTGCTTTGTTCCTAAGGTGCAGCCAAAGGGGGCGATTGCCCTGATGCCTTTTTTTTTTTTGCTCACCATTTGAAATTTGAAAAAAATTTTGATTATAAATGTGCGACAGCGAGTTCCGTAGGTGCATAAATGCTAAATTTCTCAAATTTTAAACATTTTCTAGTGACAAGCATAAAAAGAAAAATTTTTCCTCCTTGATATCCTGGATACGTCCCTTCTTTGTGTATATGAATTTCACTTTTAATTACGACCATAAAATTGTCTGCAATTTGTGGAGCGAAAGTCTAAATTACAAGATCTACCGATTTGATAAAAATGTCCACGAATTCTTACGAACGTTTGTTTACAATGCTCGGTATTTTTAACATGGATATATTTTTCGACTGGGTACAAGAATTATTTTGGCTGCACTGATTTAGCGTGGATGAAAAAAAGGACACCATAATAAATTAGCAACACCTGCGCAGTCGTAAATATACACGCACACATACCTATCAGCCTATATATATATATATTTTCCTTTTTTGTTTATTACGTCACTGTTATGTCATTGCTCTCACATATGCATACGCGTACACGTACAGCTTTTGTATAGTGTGGGTACACATTTGTATCATTATGCTGTATTTTATCATCATATTGTTTCGAGATCTGACCTCGTACCATATCAAAAAATGATACCATACAGGCCTTTTCCATTCGATGTCGATCACATGAAAAGGCGCTACCTGCGATTGAAAAATTTTCAATAAAATTTGAGGGTATGATACAATCCCAGGCAACGCCTCACAAAATTAGAGCCATATCTTTGGTATGTATTGTATCATGATACGAACCGATGATATGGCATGGTAAAATGATACAAACGTGTACCCGCCTTTAGACAAGTATACGTGCATATCGCATCAACTTTCCAGGACAAACTATCTGTAATTCCTGGAAATTTAAATTTTTTGTCAAATTATCGATTTAAATTCAGTATTTCGATGAGAAATTCTTTTCAATTATCCAAATAATTTATTTCATATAATTTCAATAATCCATAATTGAGAAAAATGATTTTGTGTTTTGCCACTGCTCATTGAAATGAAATAACTCTAATAACTTATAACATATAGATGAAAGAAAATATCGAAATTGGGAAGAAAATGACATATGCATCGACTCATCTTAGAGGTTCTTTGCTGAGATTATACTCTGTTCATGCTAAAAAGTACGTGATATAAGAATCACAGTAGACATTGCAGTTGGTTGGGAAGATCTCGCAATGTGCATTTTGATGGTTTAAAGCACAAAGATGTTATGTCCACTTTTTAGTGATTTTGCGATATTGGTATCGATAGTTTCCTCTCGACAAGCATCATCGAATGCACAATAGAGCTATGTCCCAAAATAATTTAGTTCCATACAATTACCCTGGAAACAAAAAATTCAAGTCCACCATTCACTTGTTTAGACATGCACACAAATGTTATGTCCACGTTTTTACAAACTAGTGTACAAATGTGTTATGTCCAGTACATAACACATTTGTACATACCATTTCAAGTGGCCCGAGTGACTAGATTCATAGTGTTTTGAAGATGTGCATCAAAATAACAATAATATTAATTATTATTATTATTAATTAATAATCAAACTGATAATAATTATTATTTTACTTAAATATGAATTTAGCATGGTTTCATTTTATAGCACCATCACTCAGTCATTAACTTTTGGTAAGTATAAATTTGAATGTATTAAAATCAAAAGCAATTCTTCACTTATTGAAAATTATTATTTTAGATAAAAATGAGTAATGATCCGGAGAAGTGGTTTCAATAGCTCCGAAACATTGAGGCTGAAGATTGAAGAAGATACAGATGATCATTCTGAGGCCAGTGAAAGGGATGAAAATGACGTGCAGATAATAGAATTAGACACCAACAGTATTCATTTTGATGATAATTCCAAAATAACTATCAAGATTGTACAGATTGGTAAATTATTTTTCATTTTTGAATTACTGATGTTATTATTAACAGATGAGATCTTCAATTCATCGTAATTATCATTTTCAAACTTGTGATCGAAATAGCAAGAAAGCTACATCGGCTCTATTCAGTTGAACCACAAAAATACAGCGATGTTTATAATTTAGAATTATTAACTGAAAAAATCATGAAGAATCGAATAAAAAGTACCACTGGTTCTCGTGTGTAATGGCTGAAAGTGAAGTGGTTTTGTTTTAACAAGAATTCGTCAATTGTCAAGTTTAAGTACGATGTACAAGACAATTTTCAGGAGTTAGAAACAAATCCTAAGCCAATTAAGTGGTCAACCAATACACGGCAACAGAAATATAGTAAAAAATTGCCAATTTCTATTGCAAAAAAGAAAGATTTTTTAACTTTTCTGTAAAAAAAAATTATTCCATCAGAATACAGCGAATTTTTCAACAAATTGCCTTCAGCAAAAGAGGCCCAAGATGCTGCAATATGGGCTGTATACAAAGCCGATGACGATGAATAATTTATTTTAATTTTTTTTCCTTCTACTCCTTTTTGTTTATTACCATGTTTCAATAAAATGTTTCGTCATTAAAAGTTTTCATAATGCATAATAAAATTTCTTTTTTTTTAATTAGTTATACCTACAGTACTAAGAAGTAGATGAAAAAAAACATAATAGTGTTCCCTCGGCCCCCCCCCCCTCAAAAAAAAGTTTCTTCAATCAAAACTTTAATGATGCAAAATAAAATTTTTTAGTGTACAAATGTGTTATAGTCACAAAATGGGTGAAATGACTTGAAAAAACATCCAAAACTTGAAATTGTTGTGAGGGTAATTCAATATTTTTAAATTACTTCAATAAATAAGATAAGATACAAACATTTATCTTTTATTAAAATTTCACTTTTATTATAAACACTTAAAATTATACTTATTTCTATTTCTTAATATTAGTGATACCTAATGTCCATAGCAGCGAGTATGGACCCTAACATTCTACTCGACTGTAGGTTTAGGAATGACCATGTCTTCAAAATGAAGATATGGCATTACTTTTGTTTTCTTTGTTTCAATCAAAAGATGGCCGACCAAAAAGGTGGCATGATATGGAACATCCGCCAAATATGATGACACTTCATTGTCAGCATATCTGGTGGTGTCCGTTTGTGAGAAGCTAGGTAGAATATAGACAGCTATTATTCTAAGAATTAGGAATAATAGTTGTCTATAATTTGTTCGACACATTTTTGTAGACGAACTGAATCGTCTGCAAAAATGGGATGGAACAAAGGTCCCAGGGTGAAAGAAAGCCCGAAGCTCCTGCTTCCCTGAAAGTTTATTATTTTAGTTTACTATATCTTTAATCTTAGTCATAATACAATACTACTTTTTTTTTTACAAATGTCTCTTAATTTTACTTTGCGGGATTGATCATCGCCTAAAAAAAAATTATATTAAATTTTTTATTTGAGCATAAAAATTTATTTTTGCAAATTGACTTAATGGAGATAATTTGGCATAATCAAATTTATTATGCTTTTTTTTTATTATATTATATTGTAATATAAAATGTGCACTTAGAATTATGGACCATTAACGATGTATTGCTCCCAATGCCATATCATTTATTTGATTGTGCGCATTGATAGCAACACAATTTATTTTTAAATTTACGTAGACCAATATGGCTACTATGAATGTTAATAAACTGCACCAACCGATTAGTAGTAAATGTATCGTGTTTATTGTGTCCTGGTATCCTAGATCAGGGATTTTCAGTTCTGCTCATTTTAGTCTTTCTTCGAGCTTATGAATTTGAGTTATTGGTGAAAGGTAAGGTATGTTGTCATGTCATTTATTATTGTAGGCAATAGACATATTTGGAAATTTGAATGATTGATGTAGACCAAAATCAAGTTCCATGAATTGATATTTTGTCCATACTAGCGGTAGGTGATGTTCGATGATGATGTCTTTTTCTGGTTCATTAATACAGGGAAATCCTGCTGGGATGATTGTTTCTGCATTGTTTTCTTTCTGTAATTGTTGGATTTCTACTATATATGGAACTGTTAGTAGAGTCGCTCCGCGCCATGAGTCATTTATTGTTATACTAGTACTTGTTTTTGTTATGGTGTTAACTGATATTAATGGATTTTTAGCATTTGTTAGGGCAAATTGGTTCATTTCAATTTGTTTGACTACAATTTCTTCATGATTTATCTCGCATTTGAAGGTACATTTCTTTATTATTTCTTCAAATTTCATTCCCTGAAATAATGCCCTCGCACAATTCCCTTTATTGTTGGTTGTGTGATCTTGTGGTAGAAAGCATAAGAGGCTATGTTTACCACAAAGATCAATGTCTGTTCCAGTTATGATTCTTATTGACCCATCAAATTTGTTGTAGGACAAGATGGAAGGTTCTTGATCCCAAGAGCAAATTTTATTGTCATGTGTTCAAAATGCTAATGGAATAAAATTGTAAAGTTCATATTTAGCATGAAGGTTCTGAAGTGGAATTTTGATTTCTATCTCTATTTCGTTTCCTGTCACATAGCAGTTTACTAATTTTGTTCTGTACTAGGACTGGATTGATTTTTCATCTAAAACTACTTCAAAATTAGATTTTTCTGCGATTTTCTTGATTTTTAGTAAGTCTTCTTTTAAAGTTGTTTCGTTAACAATTGCTGCCGGGAGATGGTTATTTTTGCAAGAAAGGAATAGGTGGCTAAGTTTAGCATTTTCGGTGACTAAACTAGCGTGAAGAGTTTGAGCTGTGTCGAAGATGAGCTCTCTTCTAGCTTCTATAATTATTTCGTTATTTTGGTTTTGAATGGCGTCTTTTAATGTTTGAACGTTTTCTTTTAAAATTTTAGAATTATCGACTTCTATCTTTTTGAAATTTTTAATGTCATTTGTGACGTTTAATAATTCTGCATGGCTTTCTATTACGGATTCTCGAAGTTTTTCGTATTGGGATTTTAGATTTTTCTCATTTTCTATAAAGTTGTTGCCTTGAGAAAGTGTCATGACATTGCAACACCATGTGTTAAAGTCACCAAGGACTTGTATTCCGCATTTAATTTGTATTGAAGGTTCTCTGTCGAATTCTTTGATTACTGCTTCATTTATTAGCTGAATATCCGTAATTAGATCTAAGATTTTCAGCATGTTTTTCGATCTCTGTATACACCATGTGTTTTCAGTGGATGTGCAACTTTGCAGTTTTTTTATTTCTTCAAGCCATTCGGGTGTTTCTATGTTCTGTCTTCTTGGAATTTCAGGCTATAGACTATGGGAATTGTTTTCTCATAAGCCTTACTGAATTTGTTTAATTCAAAATATGCTCCTGATGATGCACTAATTTTTGTTTTTGAACTTGTGTTCTCGGTTTTGTGTGTGAGTATGGTGATTGTAATGAAAACGATAACGGCGAGTTTTATCATCATGTGTTCTGAAATCATTACAAATCACAAGAAATTTTGCTGTTAGATGCAGTATTATAATTGTCGGTACGTTGTTTGGTTGTTATCTGTTCGAGAGAAAATATTAATAAAGTGCAAAAATGTATATCGATGCACAATATTTCTTCGATTTTTATTTCTTTCTCATAAAAATATACATATGTGCGGAAATTACGCCATCTGTGTTAGTGTGGGACTCTGGAATTTGATTCGCACTATTACCATCGAGGATAGGCCTTGGGAGATGGCAAAGTCCAGTATATTTTGATTGTTCAGCAAGAATTCATCTGGATATATATGGAGGTATCGCAGTCTTCTCGGTGTGTTCGATATGTTGGTTCGTTTTGATTTTCTTCGTCCTTGTCCTTCTTTAGATTTATAGTTTATGTTCCTATTAGTCGTAATTTTCTTCTTTTGTATATATTTCATTTTTCGTTTAGTTCGTTATTTTTATTTGATGAATGTTGAGAGACATTTTCTTCACAATTTTGATGAGATGTTGAGTTTAAGTATGGATTGCGCTAGTGAGGAAGTTCTTCAGGATGCTCCTTTGTATCCGTCTCCGGCGGAATTACGCTCTCTGCCTAAATTTATGGTGCCTGACATGGGGATTGTTGAAACTTTGGAAAGTTTCATGCTCACACAGGTGTCTCTGCCGTATTTGCGTTGTTGGTCGTCGTGTTGTCCATGTTTATTCACTGGCGTTATTGGGCTTTGGAAGATTTTTAAAGCTATCCATTCATTTCCTGCAGCGGATTATGGTCCCACGGGAGTGGATGTGTACCAAAAAAATTTTCCTGGCGACTCACTGAACACTTCATTTGGATCGTGGAGGCATGTGATGCCTCAGAGTTTATGCGAGTGTTGTTTGCAGTCGATGGTACAACTTGCCTTGCAGTTCAGCTTCCTTTTCCCGGAGGCAAGTTTGTGGAGGTGGGAAGGATCCGTGGTTTGCTTTTCAACACTTGACATGAAAATATCCGACATCACCGGTTATGCTGTTGGCTTAAACCTTTTGACTGCCATTATTATGGCGATACAGCCTTTAAATTTTGGTGCTAAGGTTCGATTCTCGATTACCAATACCACATATGCCAATACGATTATGGATAGGACTATCTTGTTCGCTTTTATCGCCAAAAAATTGTGATTAATGATACT